>QANY01012075.1:100235-373375 GCA_003255025.1 Datisca glomerata
CAATTTCTCACTGTAAAAGTCTTCTTTCTGATGCGGAAGCCCCTTTTTCCGTAAGTGAGAGCACTAGCACCGTCCGACTCCACTGGTACTATTCATCTATATATGGATCATGTGTGCTTTCTCCCCGATCGAATGATTGCAGATGCGACCATGAATCGAACCAGATCGAAACATTCAGCTGTCGACGGACAAAGCCGAAACGTCGACAGCAAATGAAGGATGGCCAGGCCCCGGTTCCCAGGGTTAGAGTATTCCCTATTATAAGCCTACTAAAATCAGAACTAAACTAGTTGATTCTCTTTCGCTTTTAGGGCGGGATCTAAAAGCTCTCCAACGTGTTGCGGATCCTTCGGCCGTGAGAGGAGAGGGTCTTTTGGCTTCCTCAGGGCCGTGTGAAGCTTAGCTTGCTTTAGCAGCCACGTGATGATTAAAGTTCGTGGTAGGCGTAGGAGCTGGGCGAAGCGGTAGCGAAGCTCAGGTGGTGATGCAAGTGCGCGGTGAGCGTAGTATCGCATATGTAAAGGTGGGCGAAGACACCTGGATGGGCCTTTACTGAAGGAAGACTGTTGATCCCTTCGCCGACTCTCCTCTTGCAAACTTTTTTCATATTTCAAACTAGGGTTCCCATTTTTTTAGTGTAAAGTGCGCCTGAACGAACTTCATAAGTCTTGCTTGGTTGCCTGTTGCTGTTTCAGCAACCTATTCCCCATAAGGTGAAATCCATATCCCCATATCCGTTTATACAGAAAAATGACCCCTGACTCAGATACGAGCGCGTTGAGCTTTTCAGTGCATTCCGAAAGAAGCGGCTAACTTACTCAATAGAGGTGAAAAAATAGCTTTTAACGCGCGTTTAGCAAGCTTTTAACACAGGACCACAAACACAAAAGCTATTTGCTTCTCGTTAAGAGAAAGAAGTTCCTAATGATAACTGATATGTTGAAGCAGGGCGGGACAGGAAGGAGCTTCTGAACAACCTGATGAACTGCGCTAAGTGTGCTTTTCAGGCGTCTTTGCGTTTATGTTATGAGCCAACCTTTTCTGATCCTAGTTCATAGTAGGGCAAAGAGTCCTATGCCCTCTATTCTGATGATATGGATTCGACTTGTCGGGTGATTATTGAAAAGTGAGTTGTCCTTCTTCGAAGTCAAATTCTGGTTTGGATGCCGATGATACTGAGACATCGCCTGATGCTGAGGAAGAAGGATATTTTGTTTCAGAAGCAACTGGGCAAGCAAATACCGCTGCAAAAAGGGCCATAGCGTAGCTCGATATCTTTGTGGCATCGATTGTACAAGTTCGTGAAGAGGGATGGACGAGTGGAATGAGGGAAAGCGGCTCGATCGACAAAAAAGAAGAGTAGCCCCCCTAGAACCTGGCAAACTTACTCTCAATGAATTCCCGAGCAATTCTCAACCAAAATATGCGAAAACAAGGAAGAATGAGGCCTTCATAACCGATACGCCGAACCACCCTATAACTCGAGCTGCACTAGACCGATGATCTCGGTCATCACTATACGCAAGGCAATTCTAGCTTGTCTTTCTCTTTTTGAAAGCTTGCGAAGACCATTTCTGGTCTATCCGTGTTAATGAAATCCATCCCGTGAAACAAAGGAGAGTTCATTCTTGGGGTGAATAAATAAAGACTACTGCTACGGGATAGACCGTCACTTCGGGATCAACCTCAATGAATTATGGCGTAACGGGCTTGGTATAGATCCATAGCAAATAGCATCTTTCTAGCCTGCATATTCGTGGAACTCAATCTCATTTAGAAAGCTTATATCTATCTTTCAGCAACTGAATGGGAAGTGGTTTAGGAAAGGACTTTAGATGGGTCGGGGTACTCACGCTTCTTGACACATGTCATGCTGGATTTGAATGAATAGAAATGAAAGTGAAATTCCACTATTCTAGAGAAGAAAAATCTCACATATGAAATAACAAATATACGAAGATAGTCAATATGCAAGAAAGCCAACCATGAGGAGGTGCAGAAGCAGTGAACGCTTGGCGGGAGTTCCAACATAGGAAGGCACCCGGAGGTTTTTATTCCTCTACTTTCTTCAATTACATTGCCTTCATGTAAATAGACTTCTCCTGTCAACAAAGAAGAAAACGAATACCGCGCAAGGGCTTTCGCCTTAGATTCGGCCTGGTTCGATTATACACACAATTAATGAGCCTAAACTAGGGGGTTACGCAAGGGGGGTGGGTACTCGAGGAACTCCTGTTTTGGCTAATTCAATGTAACCATATAAACGAAATTCCATATAGATCAGACAGATAACCTTCACTCCAGGCAGGAAATTCTCTATTCAATGGTTTAAAACAATCACAATTTATGTATTCCGACGGTTTACATGAACCGTCGTGCTTACAAAGTTTTTACCACATCTATAACGATAGTTCAAGGACCGTCGCTAAAGATGGAGTATAACTGCGACAGTGTGAAAATTGTTGCTAATTTGTCCTACGCCATTTTTTTACGACGGTTCTTAAACTGTCGCAATGAAACACTAGTTTCACAATCTCCTTCCTTTTTCTACTTATTCCCAAAAATTTATGCATATTAACAATTTTAACAAGGTATATATTTCTACAATAGTCAGCAGTATCATTTTATATATTTACAGAGCGCATAATTATAAAACATCAAATCATTAATTAGATATCCAAAATATAATAGATTATCAATACATATTATCCAATGAGTTCAAAGTATGAAAATTTGAAATAATAAAATATTTCATATGTATTAAATAACTTTAAACACCTAAAGGCTACCCTAGTCTTTACGAGAGTCTTACATAAACTTCATAATTAAGCTTAGCTGAGAGTGTATCTCTGAACATTCAGCATGCACCTGATCATATTTCTCACGTATCTCTAACTGAGGCACTCGTGCACATTGAGCCTCCAACTCAGCTAGTCGTGCACGTTGGGATTTTAGCTCAGTTGATAAACATGTAGAATCTTGCGTGGACGATTCTCCACGATAATGCGAGAATACTTGATATGGAGTTTCCCTGAGTCCTAATGAACACACTCGTCCAGGATGCTTTGGACCCAAATACTTGTGAGAGCACGTCATTTCATGAAATTGGATCATAATCACCATTCGGAAGTTGACTTATGAGCTTTTTAAGTTTCGCCTATAATACAAAATTAAGACTTATTATGAGTTAACATGTAATAACTATTTAAAAACTTAGTATTAATATTACAACTTATACTTATTCAGTACAACATTATGTCCTTTTATAGCACACAGCCACCGCGTTTTAGAGCAAAATGAGATGAAAAGCTCACAGACGCCAAATGAAATACCCCAAAACTCACGCGCCTAATGAAAAATCCCAAAACTCACGGGTTAGGCTCTCTCTTCAGTATCTATCTATATCTTACCGCTCTCTCTCGATCTCAAAGATAAGATTTGTCTTATCTCTCTTTCTCCCAAGAAACTCTATCTCTTAGGTCTCTCGCGATGCCCTCTCTCTTTCAGCTTCAGCTTCTCTCTCGTAGCTTTCTTTCATAGCTCTTTCACACAGCTCTCACTCTCTCTATTGTATGCACAGCTCTGTCTTGCAGCTCTCTCTTACTTCAATTTTACAACTCAGAACCAGAGGTAAAGGTTTCATTCTCAAATTCATTTCTCATTTTTATTATTGTTGTATGATTTATGTGATTTTTGAGTTTTATCTGAGTTAATTAAGGTTTGTGTTCACGATTTCTGGGCATGTAGTTGTCTGGGTTCTTGCAAACGATGAGTAATTATCTTATTGCTGGTTTTAGTTGCTTGGATATCTTATATTCTCTTTTCCCCCTTTTAAGGAAAGCTCTAGGGTTTGAATTCACGTGATTGATGTTAGAGCTTGGAGCTTGAGCTTTCGGCTAAATTCGTTCATGGGTCAGCAATGCTTAGTGGTGATGCAGTTGAGGTTTTTTTTTCTATTTCAGCTAGGTCCTAACCACTGAAAGATCACCTCTTGCGTTATTTGATTTCTACAGTAGGTTTTTCTTCCCTTTGTTATTTCACTGTCTTTAGGGTATTGAGCATGTCCTTTGCCTTGCCTCTCTCGATCGTCACTCAAAACGTAGAATTGGAGCAACCAACTGAGAAACATAATAATTCAAGGCTTAAAATGTTACTTGCAAAATAAAGTGTTTTAGTAAATTTGTGTTTTTCTTATTTCCAACTGGTTTTCACTGTTCTAAAGACTTGATAATTCATTTTTTTATGTAATTTTTTCTGCAGTGAGCCTTGAATTATCAGTGCTAAAAACCAGCACCAATGTAAGTGCTTTGGGTTTATAAATTATGATATCATCAATGTTTGACCTTGAATTATCAATGATTCGTTGTGCTTACATGGCTATTTTGTATCACTGCTTTAGGTTTATATTATATAATCACTTGGAACATGCATGTTTATCTGTCACTTTCTCTTTATTATATGTTTAAGTTCTTGGAGAAAACATGGATTAGTGGATGGATGTCTTTGGTTGGTATATTGTTATGTATAATAGGTAACACTATAGAGCTTTTTCTCCGTTGCATAAGTTGAGTTAAAAGTTAAAATCAAATTATCTTTGGAAGTTGAATTTACATCTCTTAATCAATGATCAGTATCTGTCTTTTTTACCAGCATTACTATTTATATGCTATGCATTGGAAAACATTCTTGATACCACAAGGCAATCTCCAAAGTCCAAACCTTTTGTAGGTCAAAATTCAACTTTACATTAAGTTAAGATTTTATCCTTCTTTTTAAGACTTTGAATAACATTAGGTAGTGTGATGGTTCTGTGATTAGTTTCTATTTTTCTGTGCTGCTAGTTCAGAGTCAGTTAAGCATATTTTTGTGGGCCGCGGGAACAAAAATCTCAAACCCTCCCTAAATTAAACTAAAAGACATTAGCTTTTATTGAGGATATTTTTTGTTTTTCTTCTTTGTTCTTGGTCTTAAGAATGCCAACCTCCGTAGGTCTTGTGTGGACAAATCTACATGATACTTTGAAAGAAAATTTAAGTCTCCTAAACTTAATGTCTGTACAAGGTTGGCATTTTATTATTTCCTGGAGTATGACACTGAAGGCAGGAGTTCAATATAGCATGAGTTTTTACATTGCTATTGAAAGTTGGATCACCATTGCATTTTGGTTTTGCTATATAATACTTTGAGTGCTCTGTTTATTGCTATTTTTTTCAATGAAACCTAACTTTGAGTGCCCTATCTCGTTTATAGAAGTTTCTGTTTGGGTTTTCACCACTTATTAAGTTACATGATATGACTTCTCTTCTTTATAGATGTTTAAGTATATATTAGGTTCTACTTCTTTAATTTTTCCTCTACATTATATGTTTTATATATTGAGCTTACCTTTGTGACTCTGTACTAAACTATATTCACCAGAGTGTGCTTAGCTAGAATATTCAAAATTGTCAAGCATCTGTTAATTGGGATAACAAGGTTGGTTTATATGTACAATGTCTTTCACAACATGCATCATAAATTTTTATGTTTTCACCTTAAATTTCTAATAGTTCTAAATATTTTCTTCTGCCTTTCTCTGCTTCCAGTGTTATATCTATTATCTGCTTACTGCTAACTGACTTCAGTACAGTCCTTTAATATGGTGTACAACCAAATGGGTCCAATATATAGATGTTTTGCATTTCCAATTCAAGCTTGTTGAAAATGTTCATATGGTTGTCTCATATGTGGATGCTTAAGTGTGGCAAACTTCATATGCCTTTTTTGTGTTTTGTTCAGTCCAAACTTAGAAAAACAGCCACATACAATAATGCATCATTATTACCAATTGACATAGCTCTTTAAAAATAGGAACCCTTGTCTATCATGGTTTATTTTAGCAGCCTTTTGCTCCAAAACAATTATGTGTTATTATAGCACAACATAACAACGTTTTGCTCCAAAACCCAATAGAAAACTAAAAGGCGCGAGTGAAATTTCACAATCCCCAAATTAACTCGCGTTACCAAACGAAAGATCCCCAATTATGTGTTGTTATAGTAATGTAGATGGGAATTTGGAGAACTTTATTGAAATTACAAGTTGTCTGAGAACAACATATTTTGAGCGAAAGTTGAGTTGTTAAAAGAGTTGATAGTCTATCATCTTAATATAATGTATCTTTCTATGAACTCATCTGTATGTTCCCTTTTACATTTAGATTTTTATATGGTTCATTTTCTTTTACAGAAACATTCGATGTATGTCAAGACTTAGCTTTCAGAACTGGGAGAACTAACGAGAGATGGTTGCTCATTTGGGGTAGCAAGGCTATGGTAAACAGACAAACAATGTTTATTATTCCAACCTTCTTTAGATGATAATGCTATTGAACGACTGAAAGACGAGGCAAGTAATTCACGATATTACTTTTATGTGCAGTTGCGTTGATGATCATTTTTGACAAACTGTGTTGGCCTATACATGTATTGGTCATAGAGGTTAATATAGTGCTTGTTGATTCCGTTTGAGATAGGGGGTACAAGGTGTATATAACTTGGAAAAGAAGGTAGATATTCTCCTATTTGTCTCTCTCCCTCATTCTAATTCTCTCTCATATTGAATATCTAATGTGTTACCCATATGTACCTATCCAGATATTTGATGTAGCGATTAGAGGTCTTTCCCAGGTTGAAGGCCCAATAGAAGAAGTAAGTTTTTACGTCTACAACCAACGACACCGATTTTTGAAAGTTCACAATTAGATTTGGAATTACACTAGATTTTAATTTTTTTTCTTTAGAATATATTATTTTTGCCTGCTCTATGTAAAAATCAATATGTATTTTTTGTTTGAAGATATGATTTCTAGTGGACAATAGAATGTAACAATTTTGAGTAATTAAATAAAATGTTATGTGATTTTGTTATTTTATGATATTTTGTCAAAAGTAATTTAATTTTTAAATTTGTACAATTGCAAGAATTTAGTAATAAAAAAGTTATCAAAAATATTGCATAGCATTAACAACACATTATTGAAAATGTAACAATATGTTTTATACATGTTTAATAGCGTTTAAAAAATACTATTGTAATCTTTCTATAGCATTTTTTAAACGTTATAGAAAGTCTCACATATCATTACCATCCTCTTAAGATCATAATGGTGTTTTTACATATGCCTTATTATTAAAAATGACTTAATATGACGAACCAATTCTGGATGAAGTAGTCACCGTTGTCTCCCTGTGAAAATACCAACATGTATAACCACTTATAATCCCATTACATATAATGTGTTCATGGACGACGTCTGTAGTCTTACGATAAAAATGAATACACTAGTAACAAGGACACGATATATATCAATCACTCGATCATCTCTCAAAAGTAAAGTTCAGAAACTGATATACTCTAAGCTGGAGCTTTCTGGATTGATGGTTGTAGTAAAATAAAGAGAATAAAGATTCTACCATAGGCACTAAACACATGAATCTCAATGAAGACATGTAACACAGGTTAAAAAGTCCATCGAGGGGATGCTTAGCTAAGGTTGTCATTTCTAAACCTAAACAGGTTAAGATAGGACATAAAACCATTGATTGCGTGTTCATTGGCTATGCATATAACAGTAGTACATATAGGCTTCTTGTTCATAAATCTGCGATTCCAGATGTGCATGTTTATACAATAATAGAATCGAGGAATGCCTCATTCTTTGAGAATATTTCCATATAACATGCCAAGTGAATCAAGTTCACTAAAGAGATCTCACGATACTACGTCTTATAACAATCAAGGTTCCATAAATGAGGAGAGCCTAGACATAGTAAAATGATAAATACTACAAAGTCATTTGGGCCTGATTTTCTGACTTTTTTTGTTAAAAAATCAACCTCAAATTTTTACAGAGGCAATGGCATCTCCTAAAGCTTCATATTGGAAAGAAGTTGTCAATAGTGAAATTGAATTCATCATGCAAAATCACACTTGAGAACTAGTTGAACTTCCACCAGGAAATAAACCGTTAGAGTGTAAGTGGATGTTTAAAAAAATAAAGGCATATGAATCAATCGATAAGCACAAAGCAAGACTTATGGCTAAAGGCTACAAGCAACGAGAAGGCTTAGATTATTTTGACACTTATTCACCTTACGAGAACTACTTCCATTCGTATGGAAATTGCAATTGTAACATTAATATTATCTCAAACACATTACATTGAGAAATTATTTGATAAGTTAAAGAAGTATAATATAATTCCAGTGAAGACATCGGTAAATGTAAGTCTAGCTCTTTCTCCAAACACTAGTAATAGCATATCACAATTGGAATATGCTTGTATAATCGACAGTTTGATGTACGTTATGAACTGTACGAGACCTGATATAGCTTACGTAGTAAGTCAGTTAAGTCGTTATACAAACAATCCTGGAAAAGATCATTGGAAGACCATAATCAGAACTCTGGGGGTATTTAAAACATACCAAGAATTATGGATTTCACTATATAAGATATCCACCAGTACTGTCTCCTTAAGACAAATTTACCCCCTCACAGGTGCAAGTTGTTGAGTAATCGTCTCCCAAGATAGGACAAATTTTTCATTCCTACAAAAGTAGCACTCCAATCGATAGGAACCGGCGAACGTAACTTTATCTTGCAATCGCACACAACAGACCCAAATGCAAGAGAAAGTATGAAAATGTGTAGGAAATTTTGTTTTGTATGTTGTATTTTTGCAACAAGTAACCACTATATATAGGTTGGTTCGTGACCATTCGAATCAACCTTTGATAATTTTATGAACAGATACGATAATCGAAGAAGTATAAGTCAAACATCATGTCTTTCCAATAATTATAAGAAATTTGTCAAAACTCCAAGATCAACTCTGTACGGTATCATAACATGTTGAGCCGACTAACTTAAATTTCTTATCTATTCAAGTTGGTAAATTTTGTGACAATTTTCTCATTCATTACCTAATGGTTTTGACAACACGTTACTTACCATAAGATGTATAACGTGTCCGCACTCAATTCCACTAATACTAGAGTATAAGTATCATTAATTGAGTTCGAAGTTGTCAAACTATCATTTTTTCCAACAATATATACGTTAAAGATAGTATGCCCACTAAAAATGTTAAATATTACTATTCATCAATAAAAATGTAAAACTTATTGCATCATCGTTCATTTATTGCATATGATCTGATTGAATGACTACATCAACGATGAAGATTTGCTCTTTTTTTCTCTCCTCGTAAGGAGTAAGATATTGTTATTCTATTTCTAATTCTAACTGAATATGTACCTTCCAATAAACTAATGTCTATCTGATAAATCTAGAACAATCAATAAAGACTCACCATTTTTGTTAGTTTGACTAGAAATCAAACTCATAACCTGCCTACTGCAGAATGAGATTGACCTCTTATATAAAAATCTCAACGGGAAAATGATATTAAATAGATCTGAATAATTGGTTTAAATTTGCACTGCTCATATCGGTTAAACTCTCAGTTTTACCACCGTTTCTTCTAATTTAATTTGCCGTTGCCTTTGCTTATACCGTGCTTCGATTAAGACACGTGTCTTTGATATTCATTAAGAGTTCCTTTCTTTTTCCACGTTCCAATTTGTATTTGCTTTTCAGATGAGGAAAAGGTTATCCGATCTGGCTTGGTACATAATTTTTTGTTTTCTTTCGAACTATATGGTTCAGTACTATATGAAATTATTGGCGGTGCTGTGGGCCTTCCTTATACGCCGACGCATAAAAACAAAAGAACCATGACGTAGAGAATGGCACCAAAGTTGGTTATGTGACGTTAGTAGTCTCTCATGTTCCTCAATTGGCCCGTGCTAGGATAGGATTCGGTTAGCTATTTGATTTCAAAATCAAATAGAACAATGTTTGGTTTTTGATTGAATGAGTAGGACTTTTTCTTCATATTGAGGTGAACAAATTAATTCAAGTCATATATTATATATAAATTTATTTATATTAGCTCAAGTCTAACCATGAATTTTAAACATGATTATTCCTCAAAGTAATTGTAAGACTCATTACTTTGTCATTACTTTCACATATGACCTCAGTTGGTTTTGTCCATGTCAATGATGAGGAGGAGCTCGTTTTCACCTGATCAGGAGTTAAATATTTGTCATTCAAATAGAATAATACTTGGTTCCTGATCAAGTGAGGATCAACTTTTCCCCATCGCTGACATGAACAAATCAGCTCTAACCATATATTATAATTAAATTTATTTTTATCAGCTTAGGCCATCTGTGTTTTACATTTAATTTTGAGTTTGACCTAAGCGTGTTCGAGAGACCTGAGTTTTACTTTCGTTCAAAGATAAAAATTGCCCACTTCTAATAAACGTGATTGACCTAATTCTAGATCATCTTCTGGAATTATATAACGGTCAAAGGTGATTGACTGTTCATCAGAACTATTATAGTCTGAATACTCTTGGGTTGATGATGTTAGTTCCTTAATACTTCAACTAAAAAGACTTATGAATTATGAGAAGAAAATAACAACGAAATCACATTGGAAATAAAAATATAGTTATATTAAACAACATTAATATAAAAAAATTACAAATACGCTTAGAAGCCTTAAATGTACATAGAGTATGGGGATGTGGATGGGAAATTGCTTGAATGAACCACATATTAGCAAAATGACAGTGAAGGTGATCATAAGATCACAAGTAACCCCGCTACAACTACACTATCAGGGGTGGAGTTGAAAATTTTAGTTCACTGAGGTTACTTTCTTTTGTAACATATTAAATTTTCGCAAGTATATGTTTATGGTATTTTTTATAATATGTTTTTCTGTGGTATTTTTTATGGTTTATTTGTTTACGTTTTACGGTGTATTTTTAAGCCAAACTCAACATTAATTTGTTTGGAACTAGAAAAAGTTTGTGAACTCTCCGGTATTGTTTTTTAACACTCATTAACTTTAGTATATAAATTATTCTTAAAGTTTACAAGCAATTAATTTAGTGACACATACTAACTTAAAATAATATGATTACTCAGAGCAATTCAAATATATTTTCCCCCAATGAGGGAGAGGAGAGAGATGCGTTATGGCATTTAAAATATGTAAATGAATCAAAATTGTAAAACAGAAAGACTAAAACTGAAGAAGAAAATAGAGGTTTATATTTAAAAAATTTCAGGTGAACAAATTTAATTTCACTCAAAAGAAGGAAGGATAGAACTGTCATACCAGTAGGATTTGAGATTTTGAAGAATATATTGATGTTACATTGATAAACACAAAAAATACTTAATTAGGAAAAACGAAGGGAGAGTTTATATTTTCAAATTTTTGATGCTGACAATTTAATTTTAGTGAGATAATAAATAAAAAAGCGGACTAAAAATCTAAAATTTAGCATTTGAAAACAAAAACAAAAATTAAGTTGGGTCACTTACACTATCGGGGTTAACAATCAAGTCAATGCGGTACGATAAATATAATATTTAGAATTTTGTTATTATAGAATTTTGCTAGGGACAATAGCACACGCACCAGGTATATCCCAACCATTGAGTGATATATGCCACAATAAGTTCCACCCATGATGAATGACGGAGATTTAACATGTGCGCGTGTGGATTGTCCAACACACCTTACATTACTTATAAAATATTTGGTTACATGCATAAGTTTTTTTAGACCCAAATTTGGTTACATTACATGCATATGTTAAGAAAAGATATCATTACCTAAATTCTCAAATATATTCTAAATTATGACACAATCATTTAATTAATTTTGTACACATATAATAACTAACTACTCCGATAGGGAAAAACTAATATGTAAACAATCAAAGAGAGACAACAGAGAAGGCCTAAGCAAAAACAGGCAGTCTTCTGTCCATTAATGAAGCGTCGTAGACTAGCAAGCAGCAGAGGGATTGTTGTTGAAATTAGGGTTAAAAAAGTGAGGATTTTGTGAAATAGATAAAGGGTTTGAAGAAGAAGAAGATGATGTATTATTTTCACCAATGCATATTCTCTCACAAGGACACATCGAAAGTGTTGCTGTTTGGAGCGGCATATATAATGGTGAAGCAACAGCAGAAGCAGCCTTTAGGTTCAATGATTTAAGGTCTTGTAGCTCTTTTTGTAGCCTCTTGTTCTCTTCTTTTAGTGTTTCGCAACATTTCTTCAGTAGCTCGCAATTCTCTTCCGTTTGCTTCAGCTTTGTCCTTTATTTATTTATTTACGGAATTCAGAGAAAGGAAAATGAGAACTCTAGCTTTCTTTAAGTCAACAAAATAAATAAATAAATTGTTAAAGGGGGAATTGAACCTTGCTCTCCGGTTTTGGAACCACACTTCCACTTGTCTTGGCCTTAAATTCAGTTGACTTGCCAATTCGTGCTTTTGTTTCTGATATATTTATTCGAGCAGAAGAAAAAAAATAAAGTTAATATATAAAGAAAAAATATATAAAGGATATAAGGAAAGAACGAAGAATTTCATTAGTACAATTGTTTGTTACCAACGTTATCTCAATCATTTATTTTGAACGGGTGGAAATACTTAAGTTTTCTTAGGTTCATATGAGAATGGTAAATTCTGATTTTAAAGAATGAGAATCGTAAATAAATTATTGGTATGAGTCAGATGTGAATAAAGATAATATTACTGTTCGAATCACACCCTCTAAACTATATTTTCTTCCCAGATTAAGATTTATTTTATTTTTGTTTTTTTAAATCAATTAGTACTTAAACTTTTAGCATGTTTTCAATCAAAACGGCCTTATCATCTGTTTCTGTAAGTTAATTTCACATAATTAACTAATTGTATATGTATGAAGGATATGGTTTTTTTAATAGATAATTCTAAAATAATTAAGAAATATTTCATCTCCAACTCATATTCATGGTATGAGTGTGAATACTTAATGAATATACCAACACAACAATATGTCAATATTTAAAACAAATATGATGACTTGACATATCATCATCATATTTATATGTAAGATAAGATATTATCGCTATTTTTTGTAACATTTCATGAATAACATCAGATTAAAATTTAAATGAATAAGTTGATCAAAATTAAAATTTAGAGAGAAAAATATGGGGAAAAACGCAACAGTTAAAAGGACCAAATGAATAGTTTAGTATAAAGAAAAAGATCAACGTACAGGATTGAGAGTGGAATGCTCTTTGAAGCTATCTTCAAGGACTGCAGATTGTTGTTTAGTAAGTCTAAGTTTCTTCCTTGGACTACCATCTTCCCCATCTTCATCACTTACCCTCGAACAGATTCTCTCCAACTCAACGTCCGCCTCCGCCTCAGCCTCAGTCTCTTCACCTCCGCCACCATCACAAAACTCTCTGTCGACCCTCTTGAAGCTAGATGAATTAGAAAATGACGAAACTGCACTTGCAGAAGAATTAGCCTGCTGATGAAAATCATTGAATTCACTTTCAACCATATGGACGACCTCGATCTTAGCAGCCGATTGTCGGTGGCGAGTCTCTTGATCTGATAGAGCTAGCGTGAGAAACATGTCGTCGAATTTTGAAGATATATTCTTTCTCTTATGTTGAAAAGTCTGTGCCTTGGCGGCATGGTTGTCTTGTCCTAAGACAAGGCCTGTGTAAACCTCACCGAAGCCCATGTGTGTTGTTCTTAAGGTTTTTCTCAGTTTTTGATGCAAGTATATAGAGATGATTTTAGAGAGAGAGAGAGAGAGTTTGATTGGGTGTGGGGTAAGGTAGACAATAAATTGAATTTAATAGCAAGTGAATTTCTATGTTGTGTAATAGTATTCACGGGTCATATGATATCGCAGTAGCAGCATATCAGTATGCATGACACCACGAGATTTCATTTTAAATCATCTAAAATAAGATTAAATATACTCTCAATTTATGATCATTTTAAATAATATTTTATTTTAATTAATTAAAAGCAGAAGATAAATTTAATCATAAATGAGACGAGAATCTAGTTTGTGGAATTGTTATGGAATTTCCCATCTTTATTTGTCTTCAGAGGTTGACCAATTCTCTCCTCTCTCTCTCTGTTTCTAGTGGTCGTACTACATAATAATGCATAATTAAGGGAATTATTCCACTCTTTTACCTTTTCTTTTCTCACTCGTTTTTAAATAATGAATTCGTGGCTTTACACACTATGCCACATATTTATGTATTCCACTATCTATGGAGGGTAGACTAGAGAGAGCGAATTAGAAATAGTGGTATACGGTATATACCACAATAATACATAGGATATTTTCATGAATAATTTATGTGTAATATATTCTATCTTATAGTGGCATTCTATGGTTAACTTTTCAGCCGAATAACCGAATCATTAGCTTTTGTCAACACACATATATATACAGTAACATTTTTTCTTATTATATAATTTATATTCTTATAATTAATTCATGTTGTGAACTTTGTCTGATTATTGAGTTCAAGGGACGTCTAAACTGACGATTAAAGCATAATTAATTTTTTATTGAAAAACTGATGCCATTAATAACCAAGACATTATATCCAAAGTATGATATTATCCTAATTCCTTGAGAAAAGGGCGATATTTTTTATAAAAAATTTGTAGATAGCACTGGCTTTATAATTATACAAATTAATTGAAATGTATTTAGCCTCACATCATGTGCAAAAAAATTTTATGAAATATTAATATTGAAAAATACACTATTGATTATGAAGTAAACGTATGATCTCAAATCACAATAGTACTAAGCACTATAATAGACCCAGCATCCTTAAAAAAATTATCCTTATGGGCAAGAACCAATCAATAATTTTCCTGATTAATGTAACAACTAGCCAATGGGACAATCCTGAAGTCATGCCTCTTAATGTGTACATGTATTCAAGACAAATCAAATATTTTCCTTACACATCCAAGTACTCGTTTATTTAATTTTATTTGATTTACTCGTGTTGGTAATTATTTTTTATTAGTCGATAATTTTATAAGATAGCCTTTAATCAAGCTTAGGCTATCCCAACCTCCATGAATAAATAAAAATCAATCCGGACGATTAGTTTAGCTTATTTAATCACTTTGCTTTCCGGTGCATCATTTCACGAGCCTCCCACGCCTTCTTTATAATTACAAATTGGTACGTAATGAACTCTGACTTGTAGTTGGTCCAAATGACCGTGTCTAAATTAAAAGTCCTATAATTAGGAGACAAAAATATAACTAATTTGTACTATTATGTTGTGTTGGAGTCTGTTTGTATATAAACACGTACACTTTTGCTCCAATTTCTATTTTTTTTTTAATTTTTCAATTATCAAAATTTTTATTTATTTTAATAACATGTTAGGTTATATTAGATGATGAGTATGTTAATAGGTATTAGTCTAACAGATATATATTAATATTTTTATTGATTAATATCATTAAAAACTTTATCTATAAAAATAATTTATTTTTATTTAAAGGAATAAAATAAACTAATCCATTGACAGTGATTTAGCGCCACTCTATAATAATATGAGATTGTATATATCATCTCTTATTTCTAATTTATAACTCTTTTAAATAAAATATGGCTAAATTAGTAGAATAAGGTAAATTTAACCTATTTTTTAGTTTAAAAAACTACCCAATTACCCAACCTTTTAATTTGTACAGCATCTTTTTTAGTAAAAACTTAATGATGTGAAATGATGTCAATAATGTACTGTTGATCCACCGACAAATATACAAGTTCAATGCATCCTTTAGTAAGTTTAATTATAAATAAATTGTTTTCGAAGTGACATTTAACCGTCCAAGAAATAAAAAGCTTTTGCTTTGAAATTTGATGAAAAGTGATTTTGTCTTACTCACCCCACGCCTAAAGACTAAAGAGGAAGCGCAGGAAGAATACCTTCCTTCATGATAAAAATTATTTTTTATGTAAATCGTGAATTAATTTTGTTGTAGATTTATGTCAAGAGAAGACTTTAAGGCCCGAACACTCAAAATGAGGAAGCTGACCTTGTTTGGTCGGCTCTTAGGAAGATTGAGTTACACTAACCCAAACAGATGAAGGGTAGAGAGAATAAAACCCGCGAAAAGATCTCGATTATATTTTAATGTCAGCACCATTATTGCCTGTCGAAAATAACATTTCACGATGCGTTCTCTCTTTTAAGCCCAAATGCAACGGGCTCAATCATCATGATGGGTGTCAGATCAACCCTCGATCGGTCACTTTAAAGACACATCAACATTTAATAACCACCATTTTATGTCAGATCGAAGATAATGACATTAAAGATTACATCTCATCCATTCAATCAAGGGCAATTGTCAGGTCTCAGAAGGCTTCCCTTACATGTTCTCGAGGCTTCATTGACACACTTCCTACACAAGGCTTCGGGTATAAATACAACATCTACTCCTGAAGAAGGTAAGAAACTCTCATCTAAGGAAAACTCTGTTGAATTTCTACTAGGATACTGACTTGGGCATCAGAAGCCCTTAGGTGAGGAAATCACCCTCGATTATCCTCGTACTTTGGGTTCCTTGTTTCTGTTTTGTAGATTTTCAGGCGGAGAGGATTTCTAGTCGCCAAGGGGAGAACACATATTAGTACTGTTGAGATTTTTAGCATCAACAGTTGGGGCCTTAAGTGGGAAACGACAATAAAATCGTTCCCATTCAAAACACTTTAGACATTTATTCCTCCATAAAGAGAAAATGAATCTGACATCCTCATCTCACTTTGATAGGGTATGAGACGAGAGGGAAGACCCACCCTCCTACTTGCCAAAGAAGAACTTTATACTGCTATGGTGATCACACAATGAAAGAAGAAGGATATGGTGATCGTGCCCCCTAAGATGACCAAGACGATGAGGAAGGATATGTTATTCCTCACCCAAATCGTAATGGCCTCTTACACAGAAATAATCCTCCCCCACAACCGATTGGCTTGCTGGTGGAGTCATCACGCGCTCGGAGAACCACCGGGGAAAACCATTCGGGAAAGGGTGAGATGTCATCCTGACTCGGAGAGACTGCAACCTCTTGAGGAAATTGAGACCAAAGTGAAGACATGCTTTGGATGGTCAAGCATCTGCTTAGTGGTGCAGGCATTGGTTGGAAGCAACCAAATAAGGCAAAAGAAGGAAATGTGTAATGGTTTTCAGCCCTCGAGCCCCGCCTCAGGTAAAACAAGAAAAGGCAGACCAGGTCGAAGTTGATGCACAAGCTTATGGATCAAGTCTAATCTAATGCTCCTGTTAGAAGATGAGAATAATCATAAGAACTCTTACACTAGTTTCACCTAAAGGGATCAAGCTTCTAATGGTGGAACACATGAGCGTGCTCTTCCTAAGCATCCGCACAGATCAGATAGACCTACGAGAATAGAGGCAACCAAGAAAAGGTCATGATCGGTGAGCTTCCTGGAGAGTAGCCTAGAGAGGAATTTGAAAAACTGGTGGAATCAAATGTTAGCCATGGAAGCTAGGATATATAGTTAAAATGAATCGGTGCTTACGCCCGAGAAGAATGAGAAGCTCATGGGGTTTCACCGAGAAAACAAAGATGATCCTCAGGAAACCTAGCATGTCAGGCTCTAATAAGACATGGAAGGAGACGGTTCGGAATACAAGAGACACGACGGTCCTCAGCGTCTCACCTCGACCCCCCAATCAAAGTAGAAGAGTTAATCTCCTCTTTAACAGCCACGAAGGGTGGCAGACACTGATAGGCCATGTACATTAAGCATCATTTGTCAAATAAAAATTGTATCTTCCATAAAGTACGATAAAGGACAAAAGTGATGTTTGAATTACATTTTATCTCGTCAGACGTGATATAAAGTGATGTCTGACTTGCATTCTAGCTCGTCAGACGTGAAAATGAGCTCTAGTCAGCGCAAAAATCCTGGCTAGACTCCACAACAACAAAAAGTGATGTACGGCTTGCATTTTAGCTAGCCAAATGAGATAAAGTGATGCATGCGTTGCATTCTAGTCTACCCGATGAAAAAATATTTGCTATAGGCAGAGCACAAATGCATGGCTAGACTCCATAACAACAAAAGTGATGTCCGGTTTGCATTTTAGCTCGTCATACGAGATAAAAAGTGGTGTATGGCTTTCATTCTAGATCATCTGACAGACAAATAAGCTTTAGTCAGAGCATAAATACCTGGCTAGACTCCACAATAATTAAAAGTTATGTCTGACTTACATTTTAGCTCATCAGACAGTATAAAAAGTGATGTTTGGCTGGAATTTTAGCTCGTCAAACGAGAAAATAAGTTTTAGTTAAAGCAGAAATACCTAGTTAGGCTCCATAATAATAAAAAGCGATGTCCGACTTGCATTTTAGCTCACATATGAGATTAAAAGTGATGTCTAACTCGCTTTCTAGCTCGCTAGGCGAGAAAATGAGCTCTAGTTAGAGTAAAAGTGCATGACTAGACTCCACAACAACAAAAAGTAATATCTTCGCCAAACATGATGAAAAGTGATGTTTAGCTTGCATTGTAGCTCACTAGATGAGAAGATGCTCTAACTAGAGCAGGAACGCCTGGTTAGATGTCAAAGGAAAAAGAGATGTATGGCTTGCATCCTGGCTCGCCAGACAGGAAAAGGCTCTAGCCAGAGCAGGAACGACTGGCTAGATGCCAAATGGAAAAAGATATGTCTGGCTTGCATCCTATCTCGTCAGGTAGGAAAAAGCTCGAGCCAGAGAAGGAACGCCTGGCTAGATGTCAGTAGCAAAAATAGAGATGTATGGCTTGCATCCTAGCTTGTGAAACGGGAAAATTCTATAGCTAGAGCTAGAATGCCTAGCTATATGCCAGAATTCTATAGAAAGAGATGTATGTATTGCATTCTAGCTTGCCGGATGGGAAAAGGGTCTTACTAGAGCAGGAACACCTGTCTAGATACCAAAAGGATAAAGAGACGCATGGCCTGCATCTTAGCTCGCCAGACAGTAAAAGCCTCTAGCTAGAGTAGGAACGTCTGGCTAGATGCCAAAAGGAAAAGAAGATGTTTGACTTGCATCCTAGCTCGCCAGACAGGAAAAAGGCTCTAGCTAGAGCAGGAACCTGGCTAGACGCCAAAGGAAAAATGTGGTATGGCTTGCACCCTAGCTCACCAAACAGAGAATACCCCTTTAAGTTTGAGGTAGGTTCGCCTGGACAGACCTATCGAAAGGGGAAACACCCGACAATTATCTAAGGTTACGGCAGGACTGTGTGGCCCAACCTCCCTCAAAGGGATCAACCCACTAGGAAATAAGTAATAGGGATCAAGTCCGTTACTTAAAGTTCACGCAAGAACGGGGCCAGGACAACTTCGTAGCTCATGTTAGCAAACATTAATACATAGAACATTCACAACCCAAGGCAACGAAGAAGCAAGAATGAAGAAAAGATTAAGGTCTAGTTTGAATCAAATTGATGCTCAGTGGAAGTAAAAGTGAAGCTTCATTACTTAAAGATCAATTACTTAAAGGATCAAGTTTAAAGTCCATTCAAGCTCGAGGCCAACGACCAAGCTTGTGCAAATATGA
The DNA here is from genome assembly GCA_003255025.1 of Datisca glomerata. Taxonomy (NCBI): domain Eukaryota; kingdom Viridiplantae; phylum Streptophyta; class Magnoliopsida; order Cucurbitales; family Datiscaceae; genus Datisca; species Datisca glomerata. The sequence continues at coordinate 119,797 of QANY01012075.1, forward strand.
AGGTTATAACAAATAGGAAATAAGGAAAAGCAGAACCAAAAGCAAGGAAAGAATCAGAGCCATTAAAGAAATTTGTAGTCTTATTAATAAGAGGAAAATTTTATAAAAAGAATAAAAGGAAAAGCTACAGAAATACATCCTCAGGCGGAGGTTGTATCCTCTCCTCAGGCTAACCTAAAAGTAAAAGAGAATCACATCATGTTTGGGCTAGTGGTTGTAGGATTTCCACAGCTTCCATGAAATTTTCTAAGGTCTTAAGGGTTCTAGTCACTTTTTGGCTGAAAGCTCAAGATTGTGATGACATGGTCTTATGCATTCACTAAGTTGAGCTAAATGTTAACTCAATCTGCCTCGTCGCTAGCAATATGTCTCTCCGCGCGGAAGACGGGAAGGCTTCAATCTCTCCCATGGAGTGAGAAAGGGAAGGGAACAGTCGTGCTCGGGCTCAAAACCACACTGAAGGCTGGGAGGGGAAGAGCTATTACACCCACTCCTGAAGCATACTGGCATAAGTTGATAAAAGATTGAAATGACAGATGTGGTAAAAGATGGGAATGGTGAAGCTGAAGGTATGATATGGATTGTGGTTAATAAAGTTACTTTATTATGGATCAAAGGTCAAGACTACCATCTTGGTTGCAAATAATTTCTAAGGATGATGCTTCGCAACAAATGGGATTTGCAACTATGATCTAGTAATCAATGAAAACAAAGGGTCTGCCACACAAGATCATCGACAACAAGAAAACTGACATAGGTTTAACAACAACCATTTTTGAGGTGCGACATTCAGAGGACAACGAAAAAGGAAACAGACCATGGAAAGGAAAAGCGGAAAAGTCTCGAGAGGAAGCCTCCAAAATGAAAGAGGCCCCAGAAAGGTAAGAACTACTATTCTTGCAAGAAGGAAAGAATAATTGGGGGCAATGGCAAGGGTTGGCGAAAATTTCAACTCGCTCTGGAAGGCGAGGATGAATAAAATGAGAAAGGAAACTGCCTATTTATAGGCTTTGAAGAAGGAAAACGTCTCATTTAATGTGAATTAAAATAAACCAATATAGAAAATGTTGATGCGATCCCCCGCCTAATGAACTGTCATCTCACGAACTGATGAGACAAGTTTGGAAAACTAAACATGACTCATACGTCTGCATGAGTGAAGTGACCCGTTAATGAGTTAGGCCTCGCAGTTGCTAACTCTCACCCTCCTTTGTGCGCGTCCACGCCCCATCATTGCCCCCATTCCCAATGAATGAATGGACTTGAATCGCGATAAAGGTGAGGGGATGCACACACATGAACAAGTCACGACAAAGGTTGTCATGCAATTAATCCCATTAATCATGGGTTTCCCAAGTGAATAAGATTTAATTATAAGTGTAGAGTGCTCGAATGTTTTTTAGTGTCACACCATATGAAGTCATCTCGAACAAGGAACCAGAGTAAAGAAGTTTTCAGACCTGAGTGAGTAGGATCCCCCAAGTCTTTAACTGAGGGAAACTGTTACAGGCATTCCCTGACTACCTGTAAAAAAATGCCATGTATCACATTATATCGAGAAGTATACGCTAGGAGAAGGCTTCAACGCCCGACCACCTAGAAGAAGGAAGCTGACCTCGCCTGGTCGGCTCCCTAGAAGAACGGGTTATACAACCCCGAACATATCAAGGCAACGAGAATAAAGCACGTGAAAATAGCACGGTTGTCTTTCATTGTCAGCACCATCATCGTCTGCCGAAAGTAACAATCCACGTGGCGTCATGCCATTAGGCCCGAACGTCTAACGGGTCCAATCGTCATGATGAGTGTGAGATTAGCCCCGGTTGATCACTTTGAAGACACATCAACATTTAATAACCATGACTATATGTCATCTCGGGGATAACGACATTAAAGATCACATCTCATCCATCCAATCAAGGGCAACAATTGTCACGTCTTAGAAGGCTTCCCTTATACGCTCTCGAGACTTCTTCGACACACTTACTCCTGTAAGGCGTCATGTATAAATACCTCATATACTCCAGAAGAAGGTAAGTAACTCTCCCCTAAGGAAACTCTGCCAAATTTTTACCAAGATACTGACTTAGGCATCGGAAGTTCTTATGCAAAAAAATCACCCCCAGTTCTTCTCGTACGTTGGGTTCCTTGTTTGTATTTTACAAATTTTCAAGTCGAGAGAATTTCTAATCGCCAAGAGGAGAACACATATTCATACTATTGAGATTTTCGTAATCAACAAATTCCAATAAATTTCTTAGCATCTAATAAAAGAAGTAGGTATCGATTACCATCACAAAAAAAGTAAAAAAAATATAAAAGGTCATGAAAAAGTTAGATATCAAGACAATAACTTGCTATAAGATATGATTATCAATGCCTTCGTTGACAAGTTTCTAGAGCCATTAGATAAAGATTGACTTTAATACAATGACTAATTTATATATGAGAATAATCAAGTTGTGTAATAAACTAATATTCTTCCAACCAGAAAAGCGAAAAGGGTTGTAAGAAAAAATGTGAAAAATTTACAGACACCTCCTAAAATTTACCTAAAAGATATGGACTCCCACTATAATTGTAAACAAGATAAATAAGTCTGATTTGTTAGAACTAGTCAAATTTTATAATAAAATGACCAAAATAATCTTAGATATTGATCTTTAAGCAAGATCCGTGCACCCGTACCTGAAACCCAAACATCAAATCTTGAGTTATATCAAAGGGCGGCTTGATATATCTCAAAAATTTGAGTTTGATATAACCTGAAATCCGTTAGAAAAATGGTTGATTGAGGGCATTCTTAATATTTTTTAAAAAAATAAAGCCATAAATAAGAAATTTAACGTTTCTGGGTTTGTTTGTCCACGAAATAAAATGTCAAGGAAAGTCTATGTATTTTCTGAAATTACATGGGGTGTTTGTATCATAATATTTAGAAATTTAGATAAACTTAAAACAACTCTTGGTTTCTTATCATATTCCTCTATACTCATATAAAGTGTTCTATATATTACTTATTTTTCGATTTTCAATTACTGCTAATTCCAGAAGCTTATGAGCACATGTGATTTGAAATCGAATTTTAGAAAAACGGAGAATAATGGATATAATATTTTTATCTAACAAATTTAATTTTGAAATAAATGTTTGATTGTGGCATTCAATAAATGTTTTAATCTAACTTTTCTGAAATCTAGTTTAAAATCAATTTTCAAAATCATTAAGATTGAAATACGCTTGACGTATATTGTTGAAGAAACAATCTCACATCGACATAAAAATATGTCATGAGCTAAGATTATAAACTTGTGTCAGCCTCAACTCATAAACTAATTTTTTATTATAAGTTAAGCTCTAACATTGTATCATAGTGAACTCAAGCACGAGTGAATGTATATATACTATCTTTCAAGGTGATAATGATCAGACAAAGGATCGACATATACGTGCAGCCTAACATGGGTCTTGATTAAATAATTTTACATTAGTTGAGAATATATTTTCAACTAAGAAATAATTATATTAGATTAAGTAATGACGGTAAGTAGACCAATTTTAAAAAACATAAAATGCCCTTAGAGATTAAAAAATACATAAAAATGAGTCAAAGCATAAAAAATACAATCATAGCTTGTTTTAAAGTCTCGCACGTACGAATTTTGAAATTCGCAGAATTAGAAGTTTGCTTTATTTTAAATGTATATACAATACACAAAACACACACACAAATATATATATATATATAATGTTTTGTAGGTTGTTGTATACGTTGATAAATAGTAAGAAAGTGAATTTCTTTCTATATCAAATTTAGCTTATTAGTCTTATTCTCAATAAGATGTTTTATGAGATCAACTTCCTTTGTGTACGATTTTGTAATAATATATATACAACTTACGGCTAACCAGCACGCACCTATCAGGTGAGAGGGCTAACCACTACAGATCCAGTCAGTTTAGATAATAAAATAACTCACACTTAGCACGCCTGTCTACATTGGTCAACGGCCCTAACGCAATCTCTGCTCAACGGACCTTACCAATACGCAACTTGGGTGATGTCCACTAAGTGTTCATTGATTGTTTTATGGACTTACTGTAGTTTACAGTGAGTGCTTCCTCAGCCTTAACAGTTACACATTGAGTGCCTTCGAGTTAGCATAAGGATCATGAATACTAGAGCTTATAATAATGATTATATTAGGTTTAAATTATTACATACATGGTCTCATTAACAGCTACTGTGTAAATGAAAAGAAAACTTACAGATGGAGGGAGCACTATTAGGCTCCTGAGATCAGTATATTATGATGCTTTAAGACTTGTGTAGTAATGTAACAGATGCAATAAGCGAGGAGAGAAAAATTTTAGTGAGAGAGTACACAGGAAAATGAAAGAATTTATTTGCTCAACACATGAGCTCCTATTATAGACTAAGTTTGCAGAAAAATAACACTTACTTAAAAATAACTCTTACTCCTCACAATACATTACAAACTGAACTAGAGTAAAGAAAAGCAACTATGTACAAAGTAAAGTAACTATAATGCATTAAAGATAAGGTAACGTGGCTCATCTGAAGTTGTTCATCCTTATCTTTGTCGAGGGGAATCTACTTTTTGAAAAGTAGATTTGTCTGATGTAGATAAGTGAAGACATGTGTCTGATTGCTGTTGATATTATTGCTACTTTTTGAAAGTAGTTTAACGGCTACTGCTAGTGGTCTGAGCTGGCAAATCGAACTTTGGCTTTACCTTTGCGGTCAATCTGTTCTGAGATTATTGTCGTGAGTGAATCCCAGAAATCTGTTATTATTGGTTATGGTAGATCTGACTCGGGCAGGTCTAGAAGATCATCATTCAGATCTTGACTTTCACCAGCAAGAATGCTGAAAGCATTGTGTTGGGCGAAGTCAATGCTGAGGTCAGCAGAGGTCTGCTGGCTGTGTTGAGAACTGGAAGAGGCCATGGAGGTGTCATCGAATCCAAAGACATGAAGGAATTGAATTTTTAACAAAGTCTCTGGTTTTAATGGCCAGTTCTTTTTCACTGATGTTAGAGAATTGTTGTTTGATTGAGTTCTAGGCATTCAAGAATGGGTTTCCCGTAGGTGCTGGTAAGGGCTTTGGTACGGCTTCATAGCAGGCTTGTGCATGGGTTTTAATGGTCTTGATAAGTTCTGGTATATGGGGATTCATTCCCTTGTCCCACCATTTAGTGAAGAAATTTTGTTTAAGGACATGGATTCCATTCTGATAATCACATTTTAAATCTCATTTCCATATACACGAGATATTATATCGGATAAATAAATGAATTAAAGATTTGGACACGCTCATATTTTTATTAAGAATGGAATACTGAGAATGTCATCCCCTAAATTCTGTTTGAATTTATTTCGGTAAAGTCTCAAAAGTAATGCCAAATCTATCCATCCATGGAGGAACTAATTTGCAAGACTTGTGTTCAGTACTTCTGGGCATAAACCATGTATGCTTATGTATCATATTTTGATAATAAAATGTATTGGTAAAGGATTCCATATAATCTCAATAACTGCATTTTACGGTTTTTTGATGAATTTCAAGAGTACGGGTTGTATGGGGATGAAGACCCCATTGATTGATTGATATAAAGTTTCAGATTACAACCATACTGAATGCAATAAGACTGATATTTCGGTTTGAATCATGAAAAGTATGGCAAATTTTCATGTAACCAGATTGAACTACTATGGCTTCATAGATATGCCTATAGTGTTCAAATCAGGTTGGATATTGTTGGGTGGAGAGATAACGATTTTTTATCTTCCATGGATCTTTCATCCGTTTTTCATCTTCGGATTCAATGATGATGATTGTTTCCTCATATATATTGTTAGGTATGTACTGTTTTGGTGTCAAGAAAACTTATTTTGTACTCTTTCGAGTAGCTTCTTACACACTAGGAAATTCAACTGGCCAGAATATGCCATCACTCGGATGTTACAGATTAGTTCTGCCTCTGCCGCGCGCACGAGAGCTACGGTTTCGTCCTCGGTTACTCATTTTAATTTGTGTCCCTGTAAATATTCACGGGTTAGAAAATCAGGAAGAAAATTCTGTTCACTTTTAATGTACTCAATATCAAAGTAAAAAATGGCTAATATATTCTGCCATGATGTAAATATCTGTTTAGATGCAAGATTTTGTACAAATTTCTTAAAGATTTGTTTTGTTGCAGAGCAATCAACACGAATAAGGAAATGTTGGTTTAATAAATCATCTTAAAATTTCAAAACACATTTCACTATTGCTAAACATTCTTGTTTAATAGTCGGATAGTTTTTAGCTGGTCCTTTCCAAGTACCAGATATGAATCTTAATAATTCTTCTTTCAGATTATGAAGATTTAACTGTTTGAGAATACATCCATAGCCTAGATTGGAAGCATCTATTTCTACAATTTTATGCCAAGTAGGAGTTGATAAAGCTAAGCAATGTAACTGTTTAATTTTAGCTTTAATATTCTTACCGGCTAATGTAAGATCCGATGTCCAAGGAATTGGATTCTTCTGAAGTCTCTTATTCAGAAGAGAAGTAGCCTGAGCTAATTATGGATAAAAATCATGGATATAATTAAGACTCCCTAAGAATCTTTGTAATTGAGTTTTATCCTTGATTTCATCAGAAAATTTAGATGCAAAATCAACTCTACGGTTAATAGGAATAATGATGCCATTAGTAATGTTATGACCTAAAAATATGACTGTTGTTTCAAATAATTTCATTTTACTGGCAGATAAGACTAGGTCATTTCTGTTAATAACATTTTTGAAAATATTCAGATGTTTAAAATGTTGGTCTATAGATGATGAGAAGATTAAGACATCATCAATGTAACAGATAATGAATGAAGTTTATACATTAAATATGTCATTTCATAATATGCTGGAATTCAAATGGACCATTTTTAACACCAAATGGTAAAGGTAATGTTATACATGTCTGGTTCAGCTATTTGGATTTGTCAAAATCCTGATTTCAGATCAATTTTTGTGAAAATCACAGAATCATAAAGTTTGTCAAGAAGATCTTTTTCAGCATTTTTATTAACATAAAAACCAGTACAACTCCAAAGAGATTTACTGGGTCTAAGTAATTTTTTCTATAATAGAGATTCGATTTCAATTTTATAGAGTTCTAAATATTCATTTTTCATCTTACTAGGTCTAGATTTGGTAGGAATATTTTTTTTATTGAAGTCAGGATGATATGGTAAGGAGATGATGCGTTTCTTCATATCCTAGAAGACATTAGGAATATCACTAGAGATTTCAGTTTGAAATTCATGAAGAATTATTTTTATTTTATTCTGGATGGTTGGTTGTTGTATACGTTTCTCTATAGTCAGAAAGTGGATTTCTTTCTGCAGTAAATTTAACTGATTTATTTTATTATCAATCAGATGTCTGATGATATCAACTTCTTTTGTATACGGTTTGGTTATGAATTTAAAGGCGATGTCAGAATTATTAATAACGGTATGTATACCTGAGGTATCGATTCTGGTAATAGGTATAATCGAATTGAGAAAAGGATTGCCTAAGATGATACTTTGCGTCATGTTCTTGATGAGAACAAATGAAGCAGATACGCAAACACACTGTTTGCGGATAAGTGCTTCTGGTATCTTATACTGAATTCTCATGGAATTTCCACTTGCACTTGTGAATGATTGAGTGATTTTATGAAAGTATTTAAGAGGGATTAAATCTTCATGGATGCAGTTCATATTTGCACTACTATAAACTAAGACAATCGCGTCAGTAATGATGAAATCGGGTTTGATTACTAAGGTAAACTTCGCATACCATTTCTGGAAGGTTACTTGGTTTAGAAGAAATAAATATGAATTATTTTTCTTTGTCTGATTTGATGAGATTTGATAAAGTTGATCTGGTAAAGTCAAAGGTTGACTCGAAGAAGGCTAATCTGGTGAAGTCAAAGGTTGACTTTGACTTTGACTTGGCTGATCTGGTGAAAGCAGATCTGGTGAGGAAATGGTTACAAAGTCTACAAGGGTTTTTCCTTTGAGTGTAGACTGTTTGAGTAGATTGAGATCCTGGAAAATGATGTGATTAGCAGTCTTGAGCTGCTGGATTTCAGATTTAATTATATTAATCTCCATTTTCAGATCAGAAATGGCAACAGGTTTGTGAGGTGTATAGTCCTGTTGGATACGGTTTAACTGTTCTTTCATACTGGTAGTTTTCTACGGGTCTGAACTCAAGAGTGGAATATTTCTTGTAACAAGTTTCTAAACCGACTTGATCTGTAGTGGGTAGCCCATTCACTTGATAAGTGTGTGTTGGTTAGCCGTAAGTTGGTATCAGGGCCATGAATAGTTTTTGTAATAGTAGTTGTTATATTCTATTTAAATTATGCATACATGGTCATCACACACACATGTCTGAAATCAGCTCATCATCTCTCACATCAGTAGCTAATACTCTAGCCTCCACATCTAAGGTAACCGTGTTAATTGCATATCAAGATGTAGAAGAAGCTTTGAATAAATGGACAATACCGAAAGTAAAACCCGAAACAATATATAAAATTGGAACATTTGATTTTACTAGCCGAAAAATAATTAAAACTTTTGAATATGCTATTCCATTACAACATAATGATGATGTCATTTATCTATTGCATATTCATGATTTATATCCGTTCATGGAAAAATATAAATATGTTCATATAGGCCTAGTACAAATTGCATTAAAACCATTGACATTGTTAGGCCAGAACACTAGTATACAGTGCACCCTTAGATATGGTAGGTGTCTGAACTGGGCTTCCCTTATGGGAGCCATTGAGAGTAGTCTATCTCATGGACCAGTCTATTTTAATATTTATCCAAATTTAAGTGTTCCGTTGTCTGACAGCAATCTAGTCAAAGTTCTTGAACTGAGAGTTCAATGCCATGGCTATGATTATCTTTCAGGATCTGCTCCTTTTACTATCCTTTTCAGGATACTGACAACCTTAAATCCTTACACCAGAAAACAAAGTGAGCAAGGACACATTGTCCTTATTGATACTAATCTGTTCAACAGCCAAGTTGTTGTTCCTCGCATGATTCATTGGTCTGAAATTACCTTTCCTGACACCTGAAAAATTCCTCAGGCCATACCTACCAGACCTGTCATACGACAATTCATAGAAGATATCATTCAAACCTAAGGAGGCAATGTCTATCTTCATTTTCAGAAACCACCTTTGACTAAGAGTCCTTCTAGTCTAAGGAGCTGTAGTATTCCCCCTTATAAGGTTGAGATACCAGAATCTTCTAGATCATCTATAGCTGAACCTATAGGATCAACAAAATTTGAACATTCTTTTCTCCCAGATGATCATATTAGAGGAATTCATATATCTGACAATCAAATCTCTCATGGTGTTTATGAATCCACCATTAACAGAAGGTCAAATAGTCCAACCGCTAGTGACATGCGATTTAATGTTTAATGGATTTTACACCAAATAGTGTATTAAGATAAAGTCTTCACTAGGATTTTATGCAGCCGAGGTATCAAGAGTTTAGAGATTGGTATTTTGCAAACCATAATTCTCAATAACTTTTAGATCTCAAAAACTTGTATTATTTCCAGTTAGACCCGGATTAACGCCTTCAGTCTTTTCCTGAATGGTATTACCAGCCTTCTTTAAGAGTCAAAATAAAAGATGATCAACAGTTATAAGTTCTGTTGAACATACAGAAAATGTGAATTACTACTAGTGGTAGAACCTATCAAGCTATACATCCACCACCATTATTTTTAGAACTTGCTCCAGGAAATGAAAACTAGAGACCATTGGTTATTAACCCCTATACTGAGGTTCCAGAAAAGGCCAATCATCAGGACCTTGTTAAGGTTAAAGGTATTCTACCCTTAACTAAACAGAATAATTACACCAACCTCTTCCTTCAAACTGTAGGAACACAATTAACTAGGATAGAGGATCAAGTTTCTCAAAATCAGGAGACACAAACTAAAACTCCTCCATTAGAAAACATAAACTGACTATTGAACCTGTAACTCTTAAGCCTCCTTTAGATGTTCAAAATTTTAAATTAAAATCTAGTAAGAAGGATGAAGACTTTATGAAGACCATTATGGGAAAAATAAAAAATCTGAAGGTCTCCACACCTAACAAAAGCTCCACACCTGAAACTTCTTCAGGACAACTGAACATGGTGAATCAGGATGATTCAACCAATCCTGAAGAAGCCGAAGAATATTCTTTATCTCAAATATTAGACATTCAGAAGAATTTTGATGATTCTATCAATAAACTCTCTTCTGGCTACTCTAAACGGCCTACTACTCGTATGCCATTAACTGGACCCAGTAGGTATTATTATCCCAGACGTACTCCTCATTATCTCTTATATAAAGATGACTTCCTTCATTCTCAGAAATTCTATCGTGGCAAAACCATCTATGAATGGAACATAGATGACAAAACTGAATATCAGGTCTTCGAGACCATCAATCAAATGATTATGTATTCTTCTGTGTGAATAGAATGATAATACAGATCACCAGATCTGCAGGTTCCTGGTCAATGGTTTCATAAGAACACTGAAAGACTGGTAGGACAACTGTCTCACTGAAAGTCAACGTAAGAAATTTTAAATTCTTTTAAAATTAATATTGACCCGATTACTGGTACCCAAACGAGAACTGAAGATGCATGTTACACTCTCACCCAATCCATTATCCATCACTTCCTTGGCCCAGGAATTGTCAATAGTGATAGACATAAGGAACTGCTCCAAAATCTGAGATGCCTCACTCTCACCCACTTCAGGTGGTAAAATGATGTCTTTATTATGAAAGTCATGCAGAGAGGAGATGACATTGGAAGGAAAAGTTCATTGATGGCCTCCCTAGTGTGTTTGCTGAAAGAGTTCACAGAAAACTCTGAGATAAGCATGATCAAATTGATATTCCATATGATCAATATATTTATGGACATCTCATTGCCCTCGTCATTGAAGAAGGACTAGGACTATGCAATAATATGAAATTACAACATATAATGAAAAGTCAAAATCTTGACAACAGAAAAGAATTAGAAGAATTCTATAATCAGTTTGCATATGATACAAAGATACAATATCCTTCTTCATCTAAACCTCATAGGATTTCTTTTAAGCCCTCTAAACCGCACAAAAAAATACTTTTCTAAAAATAAATTCAGACATAAAGAGTCTAGACACAAAGATCTTCCCCCTCAGAGAAATCTTACACCTCCGAAAGTCAAAACTATCTGTTATAAGTGTAGACTACCAGGACACTTTGCTAACAAATGCCGATCTAAATTCAAGAAGAAACTTAATGAATTATCTTTTGATGAAGAGATGCAACAGAAAATCTTGAACTGCCTCTCTGAAGACAGTTCAACTGATAGTTCAGATGATGACGTTGCATATATTTCTGCGTCTGAGTCTGACTCTTCTGCAACCTCTGAACAGCCAGACTAGCCTTGTTGCAGCTCTAAGACCTGCAATGCCATAACAGAGACTAACTATTGGAAGACAATAGTTGAAATTAATGGTTTAGATCTAAATGTACCAGGCCTAAACGTTTTAACCAATACTCAGAGATCTCTTCTCGAAAAAGCTGATCAAATAATTGATCCAGAGGTGAAGCTATATGTATATTTTTATACTACATTACATATTTTAGAAATTTACGGTGTTTAAAATGTTTATGTTATATATTTAATATAGTTATGGTATGTTTTAATTAGTATATTTACATTATTTAGGTTTTGTTAAGCTAAGAATATTATATGTTACACTTTTTAATTATACTAATGTATGTAATATATTAATATTAATATTTTATAATAAATGTAAGTACATTGTCGTTTTCTTGAAATTTAAAGCTCTACAACACACACAACACACATGCTTTCTTCATGATCGTTTTGATGCTGTATGTGAGGTGGAATCAAGTGGGTGAGTGGCTTACCTGAGTCTGTAATAAACGAAGAGATTAATTACTTTAATAAATTAAAATGAAATTAATTAATTTAATTAATGGGATTGGGTAAAAAGGAAAGTGAGGGGGGGGGGGGTGTAGGGTAATTATTTTTTAAATGTTGGGGTTTTGTTTTTTTCTAAATAATGGGTAAGGTAGTTTTTTTAAAATGTTGGGGTTCTGTTTTTTTTTTCTAAATAATATTTCTAGTATTAGTTGAGACACCTCTCATTTGATAACTTAGTTTTTAAGTATACAATAAGTTTAAGACTTTCTATATTTTTTTTTTCTTTGAACTTATTTATTTCAAAAGTAGAAAAACAAAAACGCAAACGTTGACAAATATTCCCTAAGTTTAGATTTCGAGCGAATTTATTTCTGAAGATAAAGTTTTAAACAAGATTGGCATAGTCAATTAATGTTATAAAAATATGTATTCCATACGGGTGTAGGAGACACGGAAATTATATTTTCATGTCAAGAGTCAGTGTCGAGTATATATAAAAAAACTTGAGGATAGTGTTTCCCCTCCTGTTTCGCCAAATGAGATATAGATAATCTCTTGTTGGGATCCTCCAACAGGAGAGTTTATATTGAATTTAGATTGTTCATTTTAAAAATAGACGGTTCAGATTTAATATGATAAAAGATAAAATAGAAAAAATTAAAATGAAAAAATAAAAAAGCCTCGTTACTACGGCACACTTGCAGAGATGATCATAGCTTTCCGTTTTTTAATGAACGGTCACGATTGCACCAACATAATACTCTCGTTGGTATCAACATGAGGGGATCTATACCCCACCAAACGTGTCTAAAAGACAAGCAGAAATGACATGATGGAACGTGAGAGGATCTATTATACCTAGACCGTCCATTAAAAGAATGGACGGCCCAGATGTGACTTGGGAAAAAAATTATCATTTTATCTCGATAAAATTATCAAGGTGATCGGGCTGGCTACGATTGAATGAACATTTCTCCTAATATAAGGGATCTATTTCCGCAGGGAATGATACAAACGTTGATTGGACATTGGAGCAAGTGGAACCCACAAATGATTTGGCATAATGGAAATTAGATTTCCTGATGAGTGATGATGATGAATGGATTGAAGATTTAAGGAATGGCGCAAATATTGGCAATGATGGAGGAAGTCTTTGTTGGAGATAAGGTTTCAGATTGATATGTTTCTTTGCGGGCTTTAAGCCAAACCGACCAATGGTTGTCTTCAATGGTGCTCATTGTTTGGCTTTTCCAAACCCTTCTTTTCCCTTCACATGCCAACGGTCCATATTAAATTAGGATGTAGAATCACTTGAGTGATTGGTTTTAATGGAGGAGTTAAATGAAAATTTGACAAAAAATATTTAAAAATGATTGAATTAACTTTGAATAAATAAATAACTCACATAACGTGCTGATTTTAAGTCAGAATTAAAAAATTCACCCATTTTGTAAAAAGAAAATCTTTAAGAACCCATCTACCCAAGCCTCTTTAGAACCTGTTTTTCTGTTATTTTCAGAATTACAAACCACGACTTATGCTTCCACCAAAGTTGGGAGAAATTTTTTTCATCATAGTCATATAATTTGATTTTGATTTTTTAAATATCAATTCAAATATGACTTGGTTATGAAAGAAAAATGATGCAAGACAATGGAACAAATTGGGCTAAAGATTATTGATGAAGCACTCAACGTAACTATGTCATTAATTACACGCTGGAACATAGTGATAATTAAATCTGATTCCAAGATTCTAGTGAACTATATTAATGGAGGTAATTGTGATTGGAAACTTAGTGTGACAGTGAAACAATTGCAGGAAAGAATTAACCTTATTTAAGAGTGTTTTATTGTCTGGATTAGTTGATGATATGATTGTCTACAGCAATCATCAGAGCTAACCATCAGAGCTGTGTTAATTTTAAACTTCCAGAGCTTCTTAATTCCATTGTAAGATTGATCTCAAATGAGAAAAATATGTATAGAGGTAGTCTTAGACCTTCTTAATTTATTCCTTTCTCTTTCTCAATAATAAACTATCTATTTTGACAAAAAAAAAACATCGACAGTTACAACTTCAGTGGTTAAAAAGAGAAAAATTTTCTTGACTATAGTCATATAATTTGATTATGATTCTACAATATCACGAATCATTCATTAATAATCAAAATAACATGTGACGCATATTATGAACATACTAAATATTAAAGTCCGCATTAATTACTACACAAAACTTTTGGGGTTTACTACTACTATCACTTTTTCTTCATTACAACTTATTTTCTCTCCTTTTTTTTCTCTTGTAACACTAATTATCGCTAAGATTTTAATCCCTAATCTAAATCTAGTAAGAGATTAATTTGTCTTAGTTCGAATTCCATCGGTTAAGTTGTTTTCAAAGGTTTGCTCCCACTTACTAATAATGATAGTAGGGAAAAATTAGGACAAGTAATAGAGATATCGACATGTCGCATAGATGACATGGAGTAAATGGAATTAATGTTGTCCAAGTGGGACAATAGAAGTCTAGTCAGAGTAACATACACATAATGGGTTCATTGATTTCCACGAGCGCATAGCATCAGCTATCACCGACTTATCGCTAAAAAACAAACTTAGATTGCTTTCAATCTCTACTCCTATTTTAAGCTCTATTTTTCCGACAAAAAAATTATTTAAGCTTGCCTTAATCATGACATTGAAGAAAAAATACAACTTCATCTATTTTAATTAGCTTTTCAACCATCCCATCAGAGACATTGGCATAAATCCTGAAACTATTAAAAATAGAAGATAATTTTTTTAATTTTTAATTTTTTTTATTTACTTGAACGATTCGATAGAGTAAAAGACTCTTCTGTTTATTCAAAAGAAGAGAATTACCTACCCCATGTCATGAAGGATATACACCCGAAAGGGACGCATGAAAACATGAAAAATATATAATCCTACGAGTCTGCCTAATTATAGAAAGTCTCTTTTACTTTACCTATCCACGCCTAATCCTTATGAATAATACTTTAAAGGACGGAAATAACACATAAAAACAGAAAAATTATCAGAAAATAGATCAATGAGAAAAATGTTATATATCTAATGGGCAAAAATTTATACCATGCCATAATCATAGTAGATTGAAATTTGAAGCAAATTTCATGTTATGTGAATCTTCTTGTCCGATTAAGTAAAGTTATCTTTTTCTACCTTATTATAAATGATTTTTTTCCGCTCATCAATGATTAAAGGGAAAAGTAATGATTAGGGTGGACTTATATGGGTATTAATAAGAGAAATGATTTAGGAACGAGATATTGTGAGGGGTAAATGCTTTGCTTATCTATGTTTGAGTTGCATTGAATATTCATGTTTCACTTAGTACATTGGTCTTATATAGACATTCTAATTTACATGAATTAATTAGAGTAATAAAAAAATGGGGAGATGTTCATGCCAAGTATGACCCTCCTTCCCTTTCGTACTTGTCATTTTTATCTATCTCACTCAACCGCCAATCAGTCATAGTCACTTGATGATTTCTTGTGATTCGAGCTAATGAGTCATAGCCACTTGGTGGCCCGCCATCCTGTCTCGCCCAAGTCATTCAGCTATCTAATCAATCATGTCACTTGACCGTCATTCTGGATCCCTTTCGTCAGTTCTCGTTCTTCTTTTGATCCCCATCTTCCCATTCTTGCACAATTTAGTTGGTGTTTTACCCAAGTAAGTTCTTTGAGTCTCGACATCCTTTTTTCGGAGAAGTAGGTCCCCTTAGCCTTTTCTTGTTCTTGAAGGTATTGGTCCTCCGTCCGTCGACCCCCGTTAACTAGTCATTTTCTCCCGTTCTAATACTCTTTCCCGTTCTGATACTCTTTCTCGTTCTTAAAGTAATGATCCTCGTTCTTGAGGTGTTGGTCATCTGTTTATGAGTGTCTTGCAACTTCAGTCTTGTAACTCGTTTCCATTTTTTATCGCTTTCCGGGAGCCCTTAAGTAAGTCCCCATTGTCCACGTGGCAGTGGGTGTTTTTTTACCCGTTCATTTATCTCTCATTGCTCTTCGGCTATGCTCGTCGAAGTGCAATGAATGTTTCCATGCGTCCAGTTTTGCGAGAGTGGTTCTCTGTAGTTCATATTTACCAATCTGGGATATTCTTTTATCCTGTAAAACGTTAATAATTGCGCAAGAAAAGTCATTTATTTTTAAATAATAAAATGATATATCATCATTGCCTCTTTTCTGGGGTTGCTGACACATTCTTCAAAACTTTCATTTTTTCTTTGTGTCATCTTATCTTATCGTGACATGCACGCATGTAGGATTCTTTTTTTGTTCCCCATGCGCCGTTTCATTCACCATTCTCGTGCAGTGCATATTTTTAGTCTGTTGGCTTTCCTATTTCCAGCTATCGCATTGCCATTGGCTTGCCCATTTAGGTAGACCGACAGTAATCATTTCATTACATCTCTTCTTATGCGTCCATCGTTTGCCCTTCCCTTTAATGTCTATTCACTTTCAAGTTTATTAAACGTTTGAGACTCGTAGCTTATATCACATAGTGGTTTCCCTCATTTTTTCTTTTCACGCTCATTTCTACCTTTTGTAAGTCTCCTTTGTTCCTTTATTCGTCTCCATTGTTTCCTTTCTTCTTGCTTTTCTGTTTCACATGTATTTCCCTGGTAGTAATGGAGAAGCATCCATTTAAGGTCAATGTTCCCCTACTCAGGAATAGGAACGAATTCAACCGTTTTCTTACCTTTCATCGGGACGCCTTCCTGTGTGATACCCCATATCAAATTTTTCTAGCCCCGATGTACATAGCCGTAGGTTTAAAACTTCAATTCTCTCATCTTTTTCAAATAAATTTTTCTACCTTCAACCTTACCCCTTCCCAATATACCCCTAGTACCTACAGGGCTCTTTTAGGGATTGAAGTCCTCAATATGAGGCATAATTTAAATATAGGTGTAAGTGAAATATGCGCCGTGCATGTAGTGAAAAGGCACGAACTGTCCTATTACTTAACTCCCTACATGAGTGAGAAGTGGGAAGGACTAGTCACTGACCCCCCTAGTGGGCATAAAGGCTGGGAGGAGGGTAATCTTCTCATAGGTAGAAACTGGGGTGGCGACGGTCACTGAGTCATTCCCCAGATCTGGGGAGAGTTCAGTAAGTGTTCGGAGCTCCCATGTATTTTTATTTTTCCGCTTCTGTTTAACTTCATCATTGTTGTGTTATCTTTTTTTTTTACTTTTTAAATACTAACCTGTTTTTGTTTTGTGCGGACAAAAATATGAACAAGAGGTCTTTTACTCCGAAAGAAGTAGCCGCATGACTCCATGCCGCCTACGGTTGCCCGGAACAGGATTAGAGAAATCTTCTTGACCCAAGGAGAGAGATCAAAGTCACGGTCTCACCGTCCCGGTTGCTGAGTCTGTTGCCCCCCAAATAATATGCTACCATCATTCATTCACTCTCTTTATACATAGTTTAATTGAAGACGTATCAATGATGATTGTTAGAGGAGGTATTGATTGAAGGGGATGAGAGAAAATTGGAGTCGAAACTTGATTATGAATTCCATTTTAGCTCCAATTTGATCGTCTTCACGCTAATAAATGTTCTAGAATAGGAGGTTGAATGTGAGAAATCTTGAGGTCTGTTTGAGAGTGATTTTATAAAAGAATTCTCTGAAAATTGTCTTTATACTTTTTATTTATATTTTTTATTAGAAGACGTGGAGAAGAAAAATTGTTTAGATGATTGTTGTAAAAAATTGATTTGTAATTTTTTTTATATAAAAATAGTTTAAATGTCACGTCAATCTTTTTTATTTTTAATTTAAAAATGTGATTTAATTTTTTGTTACATTCAATTTATCAAAATAAATCATTTAATATAAAAATTACACATATAATTTAAACTTATATTCATCCTATCTTAAGCATCTAATTTTAATTTTACATCACACAAAAGCAACCCAATTTCACCTAAAATTTCTCACACAAATTACTCACTTTACTAAAATTTAATTTACACTATTCTCTTTACCATCCACCCCCTTCATCTTCCATTTTCAATCATCTCTCCTTCATCAAGGAAAACATTTTGACTTACAAATAGTTATAACGTGTAGAGCATGCACACAATAACTACCTGGAACAAATCCTACAATTTAAAACTAAAAAACTGGTGCTTGACATCAGATAAAACATGCACCATCTAATTACCAGAAAAAGTTTAATATTATAAATTCATCTCAAGCCTAACCCATATATAATTTCACATATTCCCTTTCCCTTTTAAGCTTATCCATCAATTTTCTCAAAATCCGGAAGGAAAAAAAAGCCATCAATTGAACCCAATTTGAAAAAACAAGCATACCTGATCTGCAATGGCCGCCAATAAAACAGATCAGGATAAGGCTTTTGATGCTGAAAGAACGAAAATTCGACAACTCGAACAAATAGCAAAAAAACAAAGAGAAAAACAATACAATCAGAACAGGTAGAGAGAGATATACATAAAAAGAATGAAACATCAATTGAATTGAAGAAAACCTTTAAAACGTTAGGAAAATGAAGATCCAGAAACCCTAAGTATATCCTTTGCAGACAAAATATGGAGAGAGAGAGAGAGAGAGAGAGAGAGAGAGAGAGAGAGAGAGAGATGCTTTGCTCTGTTAGCCAAAACAAAAACAGAGTTTTTTCCAGAGGAATCAAAGCAAGAGTAGGAGTGAGAGCGGTCAGGCGGTGAAGTAGAGAAATTAGGGAGAAACCTGTTTTCAAAATAGAGTTTTTGGTTTTTGAGTTTGGACTTCTTTTCAAACAAATTTCTTTATAAAAGCAGAGTTTTTTTTTTTTAAAAACAGCTTTCCAAACAATGCCTTGAAATCTTTGAGTTTTTTATGGTGTTTATGGAGGTTGAGAAACCTAACAAAGATTAGGTCTATGGAGATTGGGTCAAAATATAAGTTCAACATAAATAAAAATTACTAAACTTAAATAGAGTCATTTTGCATCTATATAAATTAAAGGTCATTGTCATATATTATTTAATAAAGATGATCATCTATTACAACTTTTGTAGAAATTCTAAGAAATAACTCTGTGATTCCCAACAATAGACATTCACAATTTAGTCGTTAAACCTAAGAATTTTTCCTCATGATGACACTCAATTTTGTAGAAATATGATGTATTGTAAGTAACAAGTAAAAAATACTCACTGTCACGTGGACAAGGGGGACCTACCTAAGGGCTCACGGAAAACGGTAAAAAAGCGGAAACAGGTTACAAGACTGAAGTCGTGAGGCACCCATAAACCAATGACCAACGCTTGAAGAACGTGGATCATCACTTCAAGAACGAAAAATAGTATCAGAAAGGGAAATAGTAATAGAACAGGAAAGGTCATCAGAACGGGAAAAAGTGACGAGTTAACAGGGATCGACGAACGGGGGACCCATGACTTGAAGAACGGGAAAAGGCTAAGGGGACCCACTCCTCCAAAAAAAGGATGTCAAGACTCAGAAAACTACCATGAGCGGTAAAGCACTCGTTAAACTGTGCAAAAGCAGGAAGATGAGGATCGGAAGAAGAACGGGAATGATGAAAGGGATCCGAAACGACAGTCAAATGGCATGATTGATTAAGTAGCTGAATGACTTGGATGAGATATGATGGCAGGCCACCAAGTGGATACTATTGACTGGTTCGAGCCACAATAAATCATCAAGTGACTATGACTGATTGATGGTTGAGTGAGACAGATGGAAATGACAAGTAAGGAAGGGAATGATGACCATACTTGACAAGAACATCTCCCCCTATTTTTTATTACTCTAACTAATTCATGTAAGTTAGGAAGCCTATATAAGGCCATTGTACTAATTGAAACACGGACATTAAATACAACTTAAACATAGATTACACAAAGCGTTTGTCCCTCACAATCTCTTGTTCCTAAACCCTCTCTCTCATTAATACTCATATAAGTCTACCCTTATCATTACTTTTCCCTTTTATCCTTGATTAACGGAAAACATCCTTTACATTTTGGTGCTCTCGTTGAGAGTTGAGAGAAAAGCTCGAGAGACCCACCCTACAAAGCCATAAACATGCCTAGAACTAGATCTAACATAGCTCTAAATGGAGACAACATGCCCAGAAATGAAGATGATCACGTAGATCAACCAACCCCACCCACAGAAATGCTGCAGATAATCCTAGACGAGATATATGTGATGGAACGGAAGAACATTGAAGCAATGCATAACGCGTAAGAGCATATCAACACACTAGAACATGAACTCGTGAAAATGCAAGTAGAGGTTAGCCAACGAGTGATTGGTGATGAATGGGAAAACAACGACGAACAGGAAACCCACTCTAGGGGAAACCATCGAGGCGGAAGGCAAGAGGGCTCATAATATTTTTTCTAAGAACGATTTGATTCAATCATATTCTCTCTCTTCTCTCAGACGTCTGTTGATTTTTCTCTTCTTTCAGTCGCGACCGACCCTTTGCTAGACTCGATAGCCCATCTTGAATTTGAGCTTCTCTTCAGGTATGTAACTCAATCTCTCTCTCTCTCTCTCTCTCTCTCTCTCTATCTATCTATCTATCTATCTATCCATCTATCTCATGTTTTACGCATTGGTCATGTGGATATATTAATCTTATTCTAATATATTAAAACTATCATGTTGAGGCAGGTAAACCTCATAAATGTCAAATCTTGAGCATATAGATATATAAATCCTATTTTTAATATATTAAACTTGTATTTTGTTCTATGTTGAGACAAGTAAGCCTCTTAAGTGTCAAATCTTAAGCATGTGGATATATAAATCCTCTTTTAATATATTAAACTTATCATTTTTTCGATGTTGAGGCATGTAAGCCTCTTAAGTGTCAAATCTAGTTTTAATTATTTATGTTTTTCATGTGAAATAATATAATAAATCAATGTGAGACTCTTATTTGATGAATGTAATAATTATGAGTAGGTATATAATGAGTTTCACCTATATTATGAAATGGGACGTATAGAGTAGCTCTCCAAATTCATGTCGTCTTCTCCATATATCTAGTATTTAATAGACATTTTATTTTTGGTGAAGTGGAACATTTATAATTTATAATATTCTCTATTTTTTCACGTGAAATGTGATTCGTGTGGCCGTTTTGGCCACAATAAAAAGGACGGGCAAGAACACTAAAATTTTAGCTGTTAATTCTTCTCATTGAAAATTTTTGTTTTTTGGTAATTTTTGTATTGTTCTATGTTCTGGAATAGGAGAACTATCTGTAGCATACTCTTACTCTCTCTTTTATTTTGAATAAAAAAAGTGTCTGGTTAAATATATGTTATGAGTCGTAAACATATTGTCAACGTGTTGATCAGGAGTTGCAGCGTGCTTTGTGATATTTGTTATTGCCTTTAATTTTTTTTCATTGAAATACATATAGATTTTACTTGTAATACACACACATATTGTCAACGTGTTGATCAGGAGTTGCAGCACGCTTTGTGCATATTTGTTATTGCCTTTAATGTTTTTTCATTGAAATACATATAGATTTTACTTGTAATACACACACACACACACACACACACATATATATATATATATTTGTTACTGTCCCTCTTATTTTGAATAAAAATATGCTTGGTTAAATATTTGCTTACGACTCGTAAACATGTTTTTAATCTGTTGATCTGGAGATGTAGTGTACTCTGTGCGTATTTGTTACTGCCTTTTATGTTTTTTTTTAAATACATATATATTTTACTAAGTTGTAATTAATTTTGATATTGTCTTCATGATATTTCAACAATAAACATTTCGTTAATTATATGTCAATAAATTAAAAACATGTTTAAAATTTAACTGCTATTTCTTCTCATTGAAAATGTTTGTTTTGACAATTCTATATTGTTGTTGAAATAGGAGAACTATCTGCAGCATACTATTATTGTCTCTTTTATTTTGTATAAAAAAGTGTGTGGTTAAATATATGTTTACGAGTCTTAAACATATATTTAACTGGTTGTGTCCGTAGATGCAATGTACTTTACTGCATATTTGTTACTATATTTTATGTTTTTTCCTTGAAATACATATAGATTTTACTAAGTTGTAATTAATTTTGATATTGTCTTTGAGATATTTCAACAATAATTTTTTATTAATTATATGTAAGAAAATTGAAAACTTGTTTTTGACATATGGATATGGAGTTGTAAGAAAACAATTTTGATTTTACAAGAAAATGAATATTGAGTTTACAAGTAATGTACATTATCTTTACAAATATTGTAAAGATATTATCAATCACTTCTTTTGTATGTGAATACTACATTTTCTTTTTTAACGTAATTTTGCTACAATAAAAATTCAAAACTTGTAAATTTTTCTAGTAAAAAATGTATTTTTTACAAAACATAAACAGAGTGCTTACAAGTAATGTAAGTTTAGTTATTTCATTACGAGTGATGTTAACTGACTACATTGTCATTAACAAAAAATTGTATGTACTTATTTGTGATAGACTTCATTTTTCATTTGTTTTCATCTTTTCAAAGATGAAGATGAAGACTCACTTGTTTACCTCATCTTGATCCTTCATTCCTAAAAGTTTAGCTACCAGTTATTCTCACTTATAATTTTGTTTAACAATTTTATGATTTAATATGTAAATAAAAAAATTATTATTTAGTGGAACACTTAATGCATAATGTCTTTTAGACATTGTGCAAAATATAAGTGTGGTGAATAATATGTTTACAAGTTGTAAAATCCCTATTAACCTAGGGATTGTGTAAATACGACATACTCTAATGAATATCAATTCCAACATTGTAAGTCTTGTGTGTTCATTTTTTTGAAAATGAAAAATATTACTTAGTGGAACAATTAATTTTTTATACCATATTGAGAAAAAAATGTGTGTGGTTAATAATAATTTTATAAGTTATAAACATATTATTAACATATGCAGTCTACATATGTTAATATAAGAAATGAAAGGGTTGGCAGATGCCTAAAAAAAGTTTGGCAAATGGCTACAAAAAATGTAAGAAGAAAATCCTTCCAAAATCCTTAATTATGTTGGTGAGGGTTTTGTCCCTCAATTGTCCATTCCTTATGGACTACACAACTTTGATTTTTTGTCTTTCCTAGGGTGACATTAATTGCACTTATTTGCTGTCCATATAGGAGAGCTCCTCTAGTCACGACACCACCATTTGTGGGAAGAGTCTCGAGAGCTATGTTAGTGGTAATACACCTTAACCATTTTTCATGAGTCTCACTACTGTCAATGAAACCAAATTTTAATTTCAGAATCACATACTCATCTCAGAGAGAAATGAATAAAAAAAACATTCACAACACTCATCTTTGATTCAAAAAACGGTTAGAAAAAACACACCTTCTTGGTAAATCCGTCTCTGATAGGTTTGTCGATGGTTGGGGAGGGCTTCTTAATGGCTGCCCCGGTGTCTCGGTGGCTGCTCTTGGTGGTTGGGAGAGACAATTGTTTGGCTCATGGTAGCTCGGTGGCTACACTCGGTATCTCGGTGGCTCGATGGCTCGGTGATCAAGGAGGGTTTCTCAGTGAAATGGGTGGGGAAGGTTTCTCGATCGCGTGAGAGAGAGAGATGAGAAATAACTAATTGTGTTACGTAAAAAAATGGTATTTTTGAAATTTCTAATTTTAGTCGTGGTTATATTAGTAAATGGGTCTTTTTGCAGCCACTATTATCTAAGAACCATTGTTACCGATTATTTAATTTTAGTGCGATAATTTCTATGTGCCCACTTAGAAGCGTAGAAAATGATGGACTGAGCCTATTTATTATGAGGCTCATATAGGGAAATAGTTAATTTTTAAAAAATAAGGTAGAGAATAATAAAAAATATCTACGAAAATTATAGTAGATGACCTTCTTTATAAAATAAATAGCAACAATGACCCTTAGTTGTGTTATGTACAAAAAGGGTATTTTTGAAATTTTCAATTTTAGTCGTGGTTATATTAGTAAATGGGTCTTTTTGCAGCTACTATTATCTAAGACCCATTGTTACCGATTATTTAATTTTAGTGCGATAATTTCTATGTGCCCACTTAGAAGCGTTGATAATGGTAGACTGAGCCCATTTATTATGAGGCTCATATAGGGAAATGGTTAATTTTTAAAAAATAAGGTAGAGAATTAAAAAAACTACAAAAATTATAGTAGATGACCCTCTTTATTAAATAATTAGCAACAATGACTCTTAGTTTACATACATGTAAAAATGGCCCTATTTAAGTTTAGACATTTTTATGTATATTGAACTTACTATTTTGCCCTTAGTAATTATTTTTCTATTACAAAAAAAACCTACGCCCATCTTCTTTCCATCATGGACGTCTTTTTCCGTGTTTTCAACCAAATTTAAAGCTCAAAGATTTCGAGATTTTTACATTGAACCTCCTATTCTAGAAGATTTAATAGTAAATTATTATTGGAGACTCTAAATTGAAGCTCAAAGAAAATTCATATTCAAGTATCGGCACCAAATTTTTTCCTTCCTTTGAATCAGTATTTCCTCCTACGACCATTTGTCCTTGTCTCTCGGTGGTTGGGAGAGATAATTGTGTGGCTCATGGTATTTCGGTGGCTGCACTCGGTGTCTCGGTGTTTCGGTGGCTCAATGGCTTAGTGGTCGGGGAGGGTTTCTCGGTGAAATGGGGAAGGTTTCTCGATCACGTGTGAGAGAGAGAGATGAGAAATAACTAATTGAGTTATGTACACAAAGGGTATTTTTGAAATTTATAATTTTAGTCGTGGTTATATTAGTAAATGGGTCTTTTTGCAGCTACTATTATTTAAGAACCATTGTTACCGATTATTTAATTTTAGTACGGTAATTTGTATGTGCCCACTTAGAAGCATTGATAATGGTGGACTGAGCCCATTTATTATGAGGCTCATATAGGGAAATGGTTAATTTTTAAAAAATAAGGTAGAGAATAAAAAAATCTATGAAAATTATAGTATATGACCATCTTTATTAAATAATTAGTAACAATGGCCCTTAGTTTACATACATGTAAATATGGCCAAATTTAAGTTTAGACATTTTTATGTATATTGAACTTACTATTTTGCCCTTAGTAAATATTTTTAATTACAAAAAAAAATCGACGACCATTTGTCCTTGTCTCTTGGTGGTTGGGAGAGACAATT
Organism: Datisca glomerata; assembly: GCA_003255025.1. Taxonomy (NCBI): domain Eukaryota; kingdom Viridiplantae; phylum Streptophyta; class Magnoliopsida; order Cucurbitales; family Datiscaceae; genus Datisca; species Datisca glomerata. The sequence continues at coordinate 145,079 of QANY01012075.1, forward strand.
GTGTGGCTCACAGTAGCTCGGTGGCTGCACTCGGTGTCTCGGTGGCTCAATGGCTCAATGGTCGGGGAGGGTTTCTCAGTGAAATGGGGAAGGTTTCTCGATCGCGTGTGAGATAGAGAGATGAAAAATAACTAATTCTGTTATGTACAGAAGGGGTATATTTGAAATTTCCAATTTTAGCCAGTGGTTATATTAGTAAATGGGTCTTTTGCAGCTACTATTATTTAAGAGCCATTGTTACCGATTATTTAATTTTAGTTCGGTAATTTCTATGTGCCCACTTAGAAGCGTTGATAATGGTGGACTGAGCCCATTTATTTTGAGGCTCATATAGAGAAATGGTTAATTTTTAAAAAATAAGGTAAAGAATAAAAAAAATCTACGAAAATTATAGTATATGACCATCTTTATTAAATAATTAGCAACAATGGTCCTTAGTTTACATACATGTAAAAATGGCCCTATATAAGTTTAGACATTTTTATGTATATTGAACTTACTATTTTACCCTTAGTAACTATTTTTCTATTACAAAAAAAACCGACGCCCATCTTCTTTCCACCATCGACTTTTTTTCCGTGTTTTCAACCAAATTTAAAGCTCAAAGATTTTAAGATTTGTACATTGAACCTCCTATTCTAGAAGATTTAATAGTAAATTAATATTGGAGACTCTAAATTGAAGCTCAAAGAAAATTCATATTCAATTATCGGCACCAATTTTTTTCCTTCCCTTGAATCAGTATTTCCTCCGATGACCGTATGTCCTTGTCTCTCGGTGGCTGCTCTTGGTGGTTGGGAGAGACAATTGCGTGGCTCACAGTATGTCTCGGTGGCTCAATGGTCGGGGAGGGTTTCTCGGTGAAATGGGGAAGGTTTCTCGATCCCGTGTGAGAGAGAGAGATGAAAAATAACTAATTGTGTTATGAACAAAAAGGATATTTTTGAAATTTCCAATTTAAGTCGTGGTTATATTAGTAAATGAGTCTTTTTGCATCTACTATCATCTAAGAACCATTATTATCGATTATTTAATTTTAGTGCAGTAATTTTTATGTGCCCACTTAGAAGCGTTGATAATGGCGGACTGAGCCCATTTATTATGAGGCTCATATAAGGAAATGGTTAATTTTTAAAAAATAAGTTAGAGAATAATAAAAAAAAATTACAAAAATTATAGTAGATGACCCTCTTTATTGAATAATTAGCAACAATGACCCTTAGTTTACATACATGTCAAAATGACCCTATTTTAGTTTAGACATTGTTATGTATATTGAACTTACTATTTTGCCCTTAGTAACTATTTTTCTATTACAAAAAAAAATGACTCCCATATTCTTTCCACCATGGACGTTTTTTTCCTTGTTTTCAACCAAATTTAAAGCTCAAAAATTTCAAGATTTTTACATTGAACCTCCTATTCTAGAAGATTTAATAATAAATTAATATTGGAGACTCTAAATTGAAGCTCTAAGAAAATTCATATTCAGGTATCGGCACCAATTTTTTTTCTTCCCTTGAATCAGTATTCCCTCTGACGACCATTTGTCCTTGTCTCTCGGTGGCTGCTCTTGGTGGTTGGGAGAGACAATTTCGTGGCTCACGGTAGCTCGGTGGCTGCACTCGATGTCTTGGTGGCTCAGTGGTCGGGGAGGGTTTTTCGGTGAAATGGGGAAGGTTTCTCGATCGTGTGTGAGAGAGAGATGGAAAATAACTAATTCTGTTAAGTACAAAAGGGGTAATTTTGAAATTTCTAATTTTAGCCAGTGGTTATATTAGTAAATGGGTCTTTTTTGCAGCTACTATTATTTAAGAGCCATTGTTGTCAATTACTCATATAATTATGCTATCTATGCCAAAATCCTGAATTTCTATCTATGGTAATTTTTATATGTCCACTTAGAAGCGTTGATAATGGTGGACTGAGCCCATTTGTTATGAGGCAGATCTAGGGAAATAGTCAAAGATTTCAACCAAATTTAAAGCTCAAAGATTTCAAGATTTTCACATTCAACCTCTTATTTTATACCATGTAATAGTAAATTAATATTGGAGACTCAAAATTGAAGCTCAAAGAAAATTCATATATCATTATCGGCTCTAATTTTTTTTCCTTCCCTTGAATCAGTATCTCCTCCTCCGACCATTTTCATTGGTAAACTTAAGTAAAAACTTTGATTAATAAAGGGAATGAACAATCGATGATTGCTTTTTTTAACTGAGTTTGATATGTGATTATGTCTCTTTCTCCTTTCTCTATTTTTCTATTGTTTCAGTATTAGGCGAGTCTTTTGTTAGAATTTTGCATGAAGAGAGGTACGATACTTTGTTTCTCTCTATTTTTTTATCTATCTTTCTCACGTATTTGACCTTGGCCATGTGATTTTTATTCTTATTTTAGTATATAAACTTATCATTTTAGCTAAGTTTAGGCATGCAAGGCTCATAATTATAAATATTCAGCATGTGGATATATTAATATTATTTTAATATATTAAACTTGTATTTATTGTATGTTGGGCTAGGTAAGTCTCATAAGTGTCAAATTTAGTTATTAATTATTTATGTTTTTTATGTCAAATAGTATACTCTAGCAATGTGAGACTCTTATTTGATGGATGTGATAATTGTGAATGTGTATATAATAAGTACATCTATATTAATTTGATCAAATATAAAAAAGATTCTTTGATGATCAAATTAAACCAATTGTGTTATTTTGAAGTCGAATGTATACAGTAGCTCTCAAAATTCTTGTCTTCTTCTCTCTATATCTATACGTAATAGAAATGTTTTATTTTTGGTGAAGTGTAACATTTATAATTTATAGTATTCCCTATTTTTTCATGTGAAATGTAGTTCGTATGACCGTTTTGGTCTCAATAAAAGGATGTGCAAGAACTCTAAAAATTTAGTTGCTAGTTCTTCTCATTGAAAATATTTATTTTGCCAATTTTTGTATTGTTCTGTATTCTCGAAATAGAAAAACTATCTGCAACATATTCTTACTGTCTCTTTTATTCTGAATAAAAAATATGTCTTATTAAATATATGTTTATGAGTCGTAACTATATTTTTAACGTGTTGAGTCAAGAGTTGTAGTGTACTTTGTGCATATTTGTTATTGCCTTTAATTTTTTTTCCTTGAAATATATATAGATTTTACTTGAAATACATATAGATATTTGTTACTGTCCATTTTGAATAAAAATGTGTATGACTATTTATATGTTTACGACTCGTAAACATATTTTAACATTTTTTTCCTTAAAATTCATATAGATTTTACTAAGTTATAATTAACTTTGATATTGTCTTCTTGATATTTCAACAATAAAAAATTCATTAATTATATGTCAACAAATTGATAACATGTTTAAAATTTAACTGCTATTCTTCTATTTGAAATTTTTTGTTTTGACAAATTCGGTAATGTCCTAGAAATAGGTGAACTATCTGCAACATACTCTTATTGTCTCTTTTATTTTAAATAAAAATTTGTATGGTTAAATATATATTTACATATCATAAATTTATATTTAACTGTTTGTGGAAATGCAATGTACTTTTTGCATATTTGTTACTGCATTTTATATTTTTTCCTTGAAATACATATAGATCTTACTAAGTTGTAATTTATTTTAATATTGTATTCATGATATTTCAACAATAAATATGGTTAATTATATGTAAGAAAATTGAAAATATATTTTTTACGTACGGATTATGGAGTTGTAAAAGAAAATATTGACTTTACAAAAAAACAACGCTGAGTTTACAAGTAATGTAAATATCGTAAACATATCATCATCCACTTCTTTTGTATGTGTAAATTGTAGACAATATATGAGAAACTCAAAAAACAAAAATTTATTGTGGAAATAGTGGAGTGCTCGATCATGTGTGAGGGAGAAATGAGGAGATGACTATTTATGTTATGTACCAAAAATGGTATTTTTGGAATCTCTTATTTTAGTCAGTGGTTATATTAATAGATGGATCACTTTTACAACTTCTATTATTTAGGGGCTATTATTACTATTTCTTTTTAGAACACGGCTACCTATGCCAAAAGCCTAAAATTTTATTTGTAAGAATGATCGATTTTTTCTAACTATGATTTTTTTATGTACACGTGTAATATGGTATATAAAATTTATGTACACGTGTAATATGGTATACACAAATATGCCATGGTATATAATTATTTATCATTGTATATTCTAATATACCATAGTATATTTTATATACCATTTATGGTATAATATATCATCTATAATATCACCATGGTATCTATCAAAATACCGTAAAATATTTTTAGTATATTTTTATATACCATCCGTGGTATACTATGGTATAGTTATACACCATAGTATATTTTATTATACCATCAATATACCGTAGTATATATTTAGTATATTCTTATGTACCATATGTTATATTCATACATCATGAAGAAAAATCACCCGTACCAACATCTTCCAAACCCAAACCCATCACCTCCTTCTCTTATTCGCCTCTTTCTCGTTGAAACCCTAGAAATCCATAAATTAAACCACAAAATAAAAAATCATACAAAAACTGATGAAACTAAAAATCGAAAACACATCAACCAAGAAAAAAAATAAGACCAAGAGACCAAAAATCAGACCACGAATGGAGAGAAGAAAGATACAGAGATGAAGGGATAAGACGAAGTGATACGAATAGAGAAAAGAGGAAGGAAAATTTGATCATTTATGCAAATATGAAACTTTTGAGACATTTTCTAAAACAATAAACATGACTTATCAACCTAATTTAACAAGGAAGGCATAACTTGGTTACGTGGGCTCATTAGACCCAAGCTTTTCTAATTGGTTTTGACATTAATGGCCATGTTAAAGTAATGGAAATTGTAGTGGATGACTATATTTACTAATTGATATGCAAGAATGATAATCATATGTATACATGTAAAAAATAAACCTTTAATTTTATGAAATTTTAAGTTAATTATAAACTTATTATTCTACCCTTTCATTTGTCACCATCGACGGTAACTCTCTATCGCTTTTATTTTTTCATTTATGTATGTTTTTTGTACTTCTCCAAATTTTACTTAGATTTGTTTAACTTGCTTTATTTTTTTGTCTAATCCACAAAAAATCTGTTGAAATCATTGAAAATTCCTTTTTATTATTGGTTTAATTTACAAGTTATTTTTATAATCTGAAATAGGTAAACATATAATTACTTATTGTGAATAAGTTATTTACTTATTGTGGATAAACTATGTGCTTAACATGAGATCGTTCCCATTTATATTTTCACGCTCATCTAACAATTAAATTGGAAATAATTTATTCACAATAAGAGAGAGAGAGTAGACAACACATGATGACAATGAACATATGGTTCTTTGGGTATAATGAGTTTAAAAAAAAGTTATTTAAAAGAAGTTGACAATTTTTACATACTATTAAATTGATGGACAATTTTTCGTTCATAGACTTTATTTTAAAGTCATTCTTCCCATTATCCCTAAAAATATCTAATCCTCCGAGTCTTCTTAATTATAGAAAGTTTCTTTTAGTTTACCTATCCTCGCCTAATTCTTATGAACAATACTTGAAAGGAAGGAAAAACACATGAAAATAGAGAAATCTTCATAAAAGAGAAAAAGGTTATATATATCTAATGTGCAAAAATTTATACCAACCCAGAATACATAGTAGATTGAAATTTGAAGAAAATTTCATGTTATGTTAATCTTCTTGTCAGATTAAGTAAAGTTATTTTATTCGTGTTAGATTCAAAATCTCTTTCGGTATAAACCGTATCCCAATAAACCCTAAGATTTCATGTTTAATACACCAAAAATCAAATCAATAGAGAGCGGAAGTGTACCTAAATCTATGAAGATAGATCGATGTTTAAAGCTGAGCGGTTGACCTTCCAGATATACACGATTCTCTATCTCAGAGTCTCCTTTGATAAAGCCTCTCAGTTTTCTCTCTAACGATAGGATAATAGAAAGAATAGAATGGTTTTTTCTTATCGTGTAACCTGATAACATAACCATGTATAGATAACTCATCTTTTGGTATTTATATTTTAGCCATCATAAGAATAAAAATTACTTTAAAGTCTCTACACATTAAAATGTCCATAACCTATCATATACGTTAAAACCTCAATTATCCAAACATTAATAGATCATTTTTAATTGAGTTTAACTTTATTTAACAGTCTGAAACACATAATATTTTATAGATAAGTCCAACGTTGGATTAAGAATCCAACAATCTCCCAGTTGGACTATGTGTTAAACCTTATAATTATATTTTGCCAAAAAATAACTAAACGCGTTCAACTTTACTGTCATTACTGAAATGTATCAATAACCAATCCGGTCCATCAATCCTACTGACATAGGATCAAAGTGGTCTCTGTTACATCAATCGTAACTCAACCCATCAATGGTCATGCATATTAATACAACTGAATGACATGGATCATGATGTGGATGTGTAGCATGAAAATTTCATGTAAAGTGATCTTAACATGCCTATTTCCAACTAGTACTTCATAAACCTTAGTGAGATCAAACCATACATAAATCAGAGTGTGAATACCAAAAACTTTATTTTTGTAGAAAATAACCTTAAAATATCCATCAACCAAAATAACTGAAAAATATGTCTATATGAAAATAGCATCTAAAAACAAAATACAAACTTCCACTAGAACTGAATATCCTCAACTAATATGACACCCATGTGAGCAGTGTGCTCATAAAACACCTTGGGTGGCAATCCCTTAGTAAGCGGATCCGCAATCATGGAGTTTGTTCTGCTATGCTCTATAAACAACTGTCCACTCTGAACCCTTTTTTAACAACCAGAAACTTAATGTCTATGAACTTTGACTTTTGTTGAGCTCCTGTCGTTATTAGATTAGAGGACTGCAGACTCATTGTCGCAAACAAAATTGAGTGCTTCTCAATACCGTCCACTATTCGTAGCCTTATGACAATATTTCACAATCATATTTCGTGATCGGATGCCTCATAACATGCAATCTTGCAATCTAGCAAAATCAGAGTCGGTATATCCAACGATCCCAATCTGATCTAACTTCTGAAATTTGAGCATGTAATCTTTTATTCTCAGTAAGTACTGCAAGACTTATTTAGCTGTTTTCCAATGGTCTATGTCTGGATTGCTTAAGTATCTTCCCAACATCTCAGTCACATACATAATATCAAGACATGTACAAACTTGAGCATACATTAGAGTCCCTACTACCGAGGCATAAGGAATCTTCTGCATTTTCTTTTCCTCAAAATCATTTTTAGGGTATTGATTGAGACCCAACTTGTCTCCCTTAGCTACAGGGATATCACCTAGTTTAAAGTCTCGCATGCCATATCTTTTAAAGACTTTTTTTATATAGCTCTTTTGTGATAATCCAAGAATACCCTGAGAACAGTTTCAGTGTATTTGGATTCCTTATACAAAAGAGTCTTCACCATGATCTTTCATCTCAAAATTCTTACCTAGATATCTCTTGGTATCGTGCAATAAGCCTATACCGTTGCTGGCAATCAAAATGTCATCCACATATATAACCAGAAAAACATGCTTACTCCCACAGAACTTATGGTATATACAATCATCGACTAAACTCATCTCAAAACTGAACTAGATGATCACTTGATGAAACTTAAAATATCATTCTCGAGATGCCTGCTTGAGTCCATAGATAGATTTTTTAAGTTTGCAAACCATATTCTATGGGTCTCCCGACATAAAATTTTCTGGTTGCACCATATAGATCTTCTTTTCAATGTCACTATCGAGAAATGATGTCATTATAATCTTGAAGGAGTCTTTCATAAAAATCGGAGAGAATGTCTCTTTATGGTCAATGTCTTCTTTCTGTGTAAAGCTTTTTGCGATAAGACGAGCCTTGTATCTTTCCACATTATCTTCTGAATCTCTCTTGGTCTTAAAAATCTATTTGCAACCAATGGGTTTCGCACCTTTTGGTAATGGAACAAAATCCCACACATCATTGTTCTTTATTTCCTCAGTCATGGCATCGATCTACTTTTAAGAGTTAGAGATTTTCATGGCTTGACGAAAGTTGATCGGATCATCTTTTATCACATCAATGTCAACCTCATGCTCTTGGAGAAATACAATGTAATCATCTGGCACTATATATCTTCTCTCTCTAGTGGATCTTTTTAATGGCATAAGTTCTTGAGGTGCTAGAGTTTGTTCTTTCAGAATAATCTCTTGAATGTGAGGTTCTCCGATATTGTCTTGATGTGTTGTTCCATGAGCAATGTCGAAGATGCAGTCCTGATCAATATTAATAACATCTGTGGGAATATCAGCATATTCCATATGAAGGATAAAATCCCTAACCGTATCCCCCCCACCCCCCACCCCCCCGCAAACTCGGCATCCTCAAAGAACTTGACATTTCTTGTCTAAAAAACTGACCTAGTTGTGGGATCATGAAACTTGTACCCCTTGGACCTTTCAAAGTATCCAACAAAAAAACAACTCGTCGTCCGTAAGTCCAATTTTTTTTCATTAGGCCTATATGGCCTTGCCTCAACTAGGCATCCCCAAACGTGAAAATGCCTTAAATTGGGGTTTTGGCTGTTGCTTTAGTTGAAACTCTGTTAAGGATATATGTTGCAGCCTTAAGTGCTTCACCCCAGTGTGATTCTGGTAAGTTCGAATGACTAATCATACTCCTGACCATGTCTTTAAGTTTTCTATTTCGACTTTCAGCAGCACCATTCATAGCGGGAGAACCCGACATAGTGTACATGTGGGATGATACCACATTCCTCTAGGAATTTAGCAAATGATCCTGGACGTTGTTCACTTGAACCATCATATCTGCCATAGTACTCACTACCACGGTCAGATCTGACGCTCTTAATCATTTTATTGAGTTGATTCTCAACTTCAGCCCTAAAAATTTTGAACATGTCCAATGACTATGACTTTTCATGAATGAGATATATGTAGTTATATCTAGAATAATCGTCTGTGGATGTTATAAAATATTGTTGACCATTCCAAGCCACCGAAGAGATTGACCAACAAATATTGTTGACCATTCCAAGCCACCGAAGAGATTCACCTAATTTTCACAAGAGATGTCACTTTGGCGACATGTTGCTTCAACTAATTCATCTTAAAATATATATAACATTCTAATGTTCGAATTTAAAATGGTACCGAATTTGAACTTTAAATTAATTGATAGATAATTAATTTTACAACCCTTAAAAATTGATTTAAAAATTAATCCTAAATAAAATTAATAAAATAATAAAAAAATGTTTTAATTACAAATAATTAAGTGAATTCTAAATAGAAGAAAAGAGGATGCCAGCCCATTTCTTTGTGTTGTGGGGCTAAGCCCACAACATCACCCATGTGCTGCGGGCTTATCTTACAGCATCTCTGAATGTTATGGGTCAATGACCCATAGCCATTGACCCACAGCCTATTTTTTTTAACTCTACACGAGTCGCATTAACCCGACCAGTGTCAAACCCTAGGGTTTCACCTAAGGGGCGGGCGGGCATGGCCGCGACTTTCTCCTTTTAGATAGTCGCGGCCAGACCGCCACGACTTCTCCTCTCCGGCGCGGCCAATCTACCACACCGACCATCTTCCACCGGCGATAGTGAGACTACTGGCTGGTTGTTCCAAAACCAAACAAAAATACTGAAAAATATCGCAAAAAATTGTTCTAAAATCTAATACATCGTCAAACAATTATTAAATTCAAGAGTACCAAAATGTAAACACAAAAATATCTATAATCATGGATCTAGAACTTAATAGATTGATTCTCAATGATTCAACATGATTTGCTCTGATACCACCTGTTAGATTCAAAATCCCTTTCGGTATGAACCATATCCCAATAAAATCCTAAGATCTCATGTTGAACACACCAAGAATCAAATCAATATAAAGCGGAAGTGTACCTGAATTCATGACGATAGATCACTGTTTAGAGCCGAGCAGTTGGCCTTCCAGATCTACACAATTCTCTATCTGAGAGTCCTCTTTGATAAAGGCTCTCAGTTTTCTCTTTAACGATGAGAAATGAAGGAGAATAAAATGATTTTCCGTTATCGTGTGACCTGGGGACCATAACCACTTATAGATCATTCATCTTTTGATATTTCTGTTTTAGCCCATCATAAAAATGGAAATTACCCTAAAGTCTCTACACATTAAATGGTCTACAATCTATCAGATACATTAAAACTCCAATTATTCAAACCTTAATAGATCACTTTTAATTAGATTCAACTTTATTTGACAATCTGTAACATATAATTATTTTCCTCATGAGTGTCATCATGTGAAAAAATTCTTAGGTTTAATGGCTAAATTGTGAATGCCTATTGTTAGGAATCATAGAGTTAGTCTAATGCAATTTAACACACTGTTATTATAAAAATTGGTTTAGTTCCTTATGTGGCATCATTTGAATGGTCATCCCTAAGAATTCCTATGTGCGGTCATTTCAGTGTGCCCGATTAGTGGACCCAAGGTTTTCTATTTGGTTTTGGCATGAATGATCATTATAAAAGTACCGAAATGTAAGTAGATAACTAATTTTATTTATTTATATGTAAAAATAATCATTCATATGCATACATGTAAAATATTTTTTTTTAATTTAAAAGAGGTTTAAATTAGTTATGAACTTACTATTTTACTTTTTTCATTTGTAACCACAAGAGTAACTTCTCATTGTTTTTTTCCTTATGTTGTTTGTTTATGGTATTTCCTCAAATTCTACTCACATTTATTTAACTTGCTTTAAAATTTTTGTCTAATTTTTAAAAAATTTGCAGAAATCATTGAATATTCCTTTTTGTTCTTTGTTTAGTTTACACGTTATTTTCACAATCTGAAATAACTAAACATCTTATTTACTTATGAATGAACAAGGGGGTAGGGATCTCTCATTCTATTTTTATTTTTTCACAAAAAAAATGATATGGAGATAGAGAGAGAGGACGCCACACAATGAAAGTGAAAGTATGGTTATTTGAGTTTAATGTGTTTTAGTTGAAGTTATTTTAGAGAAGTTGACTACTTTTACATACTCATAAATTGATGGGTCATTTTTATTCATAGACTTTATTTTAGGGGCCTTCTTGTCATTCACTCTAAAAATTATAGGTAAAAATGACCCTTGAAGAATATTACATGTGAATATAGCGCTTTAGCTAATATTATATAGTTGATGAAATATTATTTCTCTTATTATATCTGAAAAAAACTAACTCATGCGAGATTAAAAAGAACTATTATTGCATACTAAAAATATAAGGGTCAATCATGTATGTAAAACTTAAAACTGACTATACACTACAATTTTAGAAATTTTTATGAAGGCATAATTTAGTTATTGGGCCCAAAAGACCTCCGAGGTTTTCTAATTGGTTTTGGTGGATGGCTATATTATAAAAGTAACGGAAATTGTAGTAGATAATTATTTTTATTAATTTATATGCAATAATGATCATTCATATGTATATATGTAAAAAATATACATTTTAATTTTATAAAATTTTTAAATTAGTTATGAATTTAATATTTTACCATTTCATTTGTAATCATCGAGATTAACTTTCCATCACTTTTATTTTTTTCCTATTCTACTCAAATTTGTTTAACTTACTTTAAACAAAATTTTCTAATCTAAAAAAATCTGCAGAAATCATTGAAAATTCTTTTATGTTCTTAGTTTAGTTTACAAATTATTTTTGCAATCAAAAATAGGTAAATAAATTTTTACTCATTGTTAATAAATTATTTACTAACAAATTTTATTTTTTTATGCTCATCCATGAAGATGATTGAATTCAAAATTGAAGAGAATTTTTAGCGTCTAACAAATGTAGAAAAATTTGGAAGATGTAATACATTAATGTAGCAAAACAGTAAGTAAAGAATTTATTAAAAATAAGTCAACTAGATATTTACCTATCGATAAGATAAATGTAACTGAACGACTAAGGGGTGTAGGGATCTCTCATTCTATTTTTACTTTTCCACAAAAAAGAGATGGAGATCTCGCAAGAGAGTGAGAGAAGAAAAGAGACAAATAGGGGGGTAAGACGACACACGATGAAAATAAAAGTATAGTTCTTTGGGTATAATTGTTTTAAATGGAGTTATTTAAGAGAAGTTGGTCATTTTTACATACTATTAAATTGGTGGGTTATTTTTGTTCATAGACTTTATTTTAGGACCATTCTTGCCACTCTCCCTAAAAGTAATAGGCAAAAATGACCCTTGTAGAATATTACATGCTAATATAATATAGCGAGTGAGATACTAAATTTTTTAAAAATATCCTTATTATATCTTTTTTTTTGTCAAATTACATTATAGATTCTAAATGGAGTGTGATATAACTCAAACTCACGACCCATAAGGTATGGTTGTGTGACTTAACCAACTACGTCAACTTATCTTGTCCCCTTATTATATCTAAAAAAAACTAATTCGTGTAAAATTGAAAAAAAATCATTATTGTATACTAAAAATATAAGGATGGTTGTTACAAGTAAAACTTAAAAAATGACTATACACTACAATTTTAGAAATTTTTGTATAGACAACATTTATGGATGATGACTCGAGTCCATACCACTCTACTAATTCGGTCGGATTGTATAATATTCCACAAAACTGAGCTATCATATTTGTGGTTATTCATATTCAATATGTCATTTTCTAATAAATTTACTCAATATTTCATAATATCTAATATCCTCTATTTAATATAAAATATAATATCAACGATTTTTATTAAATTCATTCGTATATTTACACCCATATATTATAATAACTTCAATAAATTATTCTTTAAATTATAGTTCTTTGTGAATATTAAATATCATAACGTTTTCTCAAATTCTAATTTAACTTCATTATATCTTTGAAAATTGTAATATCTGAATTGTTTTAATTTATTTATTTTTAAGTATTATTAATATTCTAATTTTTCTTTTTATCTCAAGATATTGATTTATATGTAGGTCTATGCTTTGTAATATTGACTACATCTCATATATCTAGTAAAGAGAGTTTATTCGACCGAAGATAAATTTGGAACGCCATTAATAGAGGGACAAATAGTCAATTCTGAAGAATTTATTGTTTAAGATATGAATCAACATGATTCAAAGGTGAAAAACCTGGATAAATATTTCAATTTCAATTCAACAGTCCAGTTTAATCCATAACATATATTATGTAGTATAATGTCAATTTCAATTCAACAATCCAGTCTAATTCATCTAAACTCACTATCTTATGTCAAACACTGGACAACACTGATCAGTATGTCTTGTTCTTTAGTACGAGCTACAAAACGTACATTGAAGGATATAGTAAAAACAACATGAATGAGCATATTTTAATTAATAGCCCATTAAAGATCGCCCTTAAGTTTTTATCATGCAAGAATGTCAATATACAAATACCATTCATTCGTAAAAACCCAAATTAAACTTATAATGTTAGATGGTTTCAGGTTACCCGCACTTTATCTTCTTCGTTTTCTTTTCCCTAGTTTCCAAAACGACATACTCCTCCCTTACTTACCTCGAAGGTCGACCACAACCCCATCACCACCCGCTTCAGACCGTGCCAACTTTGCTCAACAATGCATTCCCTTCATAGAACTCGACTCCAGCAGGTAAGCCCAACTTCCGGTAGAATCCAAGTTAGATTCGGGTTCGGAACCAATTAAAGCCCACTATAAAAAATCTAGATTTGGGCTATGTTGTTTACCTAAGTGATATTTCTTTTTGACAGTAAACAAATTATTTACCTATAAGTAATTGCGTTATTACGCACACAATGACACAAGCTTCTTCACATGGTCGATGAAAAACGCAAAGCAAAGGTGGAAATCATACTCAAATCAATCCGATTCAATGGAGAAGCTTCAATGATCTTCTCAATAAGGAAAAAATCGATCATAAAATATGGAAAGATGGTCAATTATATGTAAAATACTAAGAGAATATGTCGATAAAATCAAGAAGTGTCGAATTTAGAATAATATAAAGACAACGTAAAGACAAATTTTAAATTTTGCCAACTCAGAAAGAAAATCAGAGATAAGATGGCGTGGTGAGATTAAGATGCAAGTAGAATTAAAATATTTTCTTTTTCGAATAAGGTGGATTTTCACACGAGATAAAAACATCATTTTACAATTATAATTAGTTAACTCAAGGTGAAATATGTAAAATAACATTCAATTTATTATGTAAATTAGAAGTACATTCTTGTTTGCTAAACTAAATTGTGAGCCATTATTATACTTCTATTCAAAGATTTGGGTCATTTTCGATCCATCGTCCTAAAAAAAGTTATCAAGAAAAAAATGTGTATGAGTCAAAGATATATCCTAATTGCCTATTTTCCAACTTCTAGAAGTTCAAATTTTTTCCAAGTTCACTGAAAATCTTACAATTTCAAGGAGGTCTCATATCCATCAACCATTTGAAATTGCTACATCTAAGAAACCAACAAATTGAATTAGGATTTAAATAAAACTACCACAATCATATACATATACATAGGGATGCAAAAACTACCTGTGGGTAAAAATATCTGCAGGTATCTGACTTAATAGGTAAGTTTAAAATATTATAAATGTGTATGTGTTTTATTAGGTGTGTAATTTTTTCTCATTATAAATAAGCAGGATATGAATAATATTAATATCTATTGTGTACTCATTTATTATAAAAAATTATACTTCCACTCCCCGTGCAACTTCGCTTAAAAGTATTTTCTCAATCTTCCACGATTCTCCTATATAATGATGTTAGTCATTCACTACCTGTAATTGATGTAGCCTAATAATAAAGCAATTAATGGCAATCTCGAATAACAGGGCCTTAGAATATGGACGTAATATCAACCCCTTAACAGTGAAATATTGACCCGGAAAATTAAAATTTTATTCTTCTAATTGGAAATAAGACTTCTCCTTCTGTTCAATGCATAAAGCCGCATTGAAAAGCTACACCTTCTTCTTTTCTTCTTTTTGTTTTCTTATAACTGAAAGCTGCCTTTGTTTGAACTTTATTTTAATGGTCAATCTTGTTATCTCTATGGCCAACCATTAAGTAACCTAATTTTTCTGCTTAGTGCTTCAATTTACTTATAATATATGGAGATATAGCAATTTAAGTGCATGATTTAGGAACCAATAAAATGATTTTTACATAAATAGTTCGATAAATTCACAATTATTGAGTGGGTATCTTGCAAATCAATTAATGCTGCAGTTCTCTTTTAATTTTTACAACTAAAATCATGCATGCATAAGAAGGAAATCGGTTCCATTAGACTAAATAATAATGATATTTATTGTTAAATAAGTAAATGAATAAAATTAAAATGAAAAGGCATGGAGATTTCAAGTTCAAGCCTGAACTCACCAAGTCTGCTAATCAAATATATTAAAAAAAAGGTTCTTTTTATAATTCGTCAAACACAAAGGAGATTATAAATAATGCCTGGAGATGGAAGTTGGCCAGCTGTACCCGAAAGAAACAAAATTGTCAAACAATTTGATTTTTCTTACATGTAGGTCCTATCCTATAACGTCAAGAGAGAGAGAGAGAGGGAGAGATTTATTGTGGGGGTGTCCTAATATAACAACTTTGTCCTTTTTTACAATTTTATTATTATATACTTTGTCAATTTATTTTAACTTTTAATCTTGTCCTGCTATTTGGTCAATGTGTGTTACAAAGGGAAACTATTTTCATTATTCTTAAAATATAGAAAATTGATCGATAATTCTTTCAATAATTTATTATTATTCGTGTTTTAACTTGAGTGAGAGAAGATGAGTGTTACATAACATCAAATAATATGGACTGAAAACTCAATACTAATATAGGAAATTTAATTTACCTGTCAAACTTAATAAATGCTAAAATTTTAATGTATATACATACTAGTGTATGCCCCCCATTGACCTTTGTTTCCTATATTGATTTAATCAGCGCAGCTTCACCTAAATTACAAACTAAATCAGTTCAGCTTCAGCTAAATTGATCCATGTGTTGAAATAGTTGGAAGTGGGCTAAGCCAGAAATCTTGCTGCAGAGAGAAGAAAATTGTGGTTTGTGGTGGTGGTTGAGGGATAAAATAGAACCGTTAATTTCTTTCCTTTGGTTGATGGCTGCGCTTCCTGAATTATTAAGCACTGAAAATGTCTGTCAAGCACCATGGAAATTAACTGGGAAAATGGGTCAGATAAAAAGAAGTCAATTTAGTGACACTCAGGACGTGACACTTGCATTCCAGAAGTTACATGGATTAAGCTTGTTGATTTTTTTTTATCTAACTGGTGAAAACGTAATTGCCTTCTCATTATAAATCTAATTTCTTTGTTGATTCACCGATGATATAAATAATGTTTAATATTATAGGATTTTATCTATTTTATTTTAAAATCATGTTGTCCGCTTAAAGTTTATTCTCTTTTTTTATTATATTTTTAATTTTATCCATCCATCAATTTATCCTCTAACCGTCAAACTACTGTTAAATAATTAGATGAACGACACATATCTTTTTTTTTCTTCTAATTTTACCCCTTTCTCAATTCCCCAAGTTCTCCATCAGGTTTCGCAGACTATCCATATGCAAGTTCAAATGGAAGGAAAATCAACATGCACTTGGTTGAGAAATAAAATACGTTAAATTAAGAATCAGTATTTACTATTTTTCTTACCTCAAGACGTGAATCCTTAAGATTACTTTTCTCATTAAATCAATTACATAATTACTCAAAAAAGTAACAGCAAGCTCTAAAAAACTATAGACGTAGATCCCATAATGAAATTGCTCTCATTTGCTTTCCCAAGACATTTCGACCATTAAATCCCTTCTACGTCCTCAACAAAGAACCATAAGAACAAAAATCAAGCAACTCAGAGGCATGGTTAGATTAATAGAAGTATTAATTGCACGGGTTAGGGGGTTTTTGAAGAAGAGGGTTTCAGGGGTTCTCGGGTTAGGGCATTGAGGGTTTTTGACGAAGAAGGAAGAAAAATGAAGAAGAATAGTTGGGTTTCAAAGAGAGAGATCCCGAAGGAAGAAGAAGGAAGAGGATGAAGGATCTGCTCTGTCATAAAGGAGAGGAAGGGAGAGAGATGATCGCGTAAGGGGGAGAGACTATTCGCATAGGGGAGGGGCACAATGGGTATTTTTTATCATGTGCA
This sequence comes from Datisca glomerata, assembly GCA_003255025.1. Taxonomy (NCBI): domain Eukaryota; kingdom Viridiplantae; phylum Streptophyta; class Magnoliopsida; order Cucurbitales; family Datiscaceae; genus Datisca; species Datisca glomerata. The sequence goes on from QANY01012075.1 coordinate 162,392, forward strand.
CGACACATGATCAATTAAAAGTAAAATATGTTAAATTAATATATTTTACTTTATTTACATTATGTTTCAGTACTAAAAATTATAAAATATACAATATTTAAAATTTATATGATACATAATATTACATAATATGAATTTTACAAATCACTAATGAATAAATTATAGTTAACTAAACAATAAATATTTCTTGTATATAAAAATGATCTCAAAATTAATATTTACAGACATCACGTTCCGAATTACACAATATTATTAAAAAATTAATTTGCAAACTATTTACAAAATTTAATATGTAAATAAAATAAATAAAGAATTAGGTGAAATACCTTATTTGTATGATATTTAAGAGGGTCTGAAGAGTAAAAATGAGCATAAAAAGTTTCTCTATTTCAACTCATTTTAATATAATACATATACATATGTAATTTATGCGAAATTAGAAAGAATGTGACTTGACCTTATAATTACACGAGGGAGTTTACAATAATACTTTTGTTTTAACTATTATTATTACTAAACATATCATACTCAAATTAGAGAAAAGAAATCTATATAAAATAGTTTGTGCTCACACAAATTAAGATGAAAACCATCTCTAGTGCCAATTTAACTGGAGAAAGTTAATAGTTACATATATCGTCTAACTATAATATAGTAAAAGCGATTTCTTACAAATTCCAACAAAAATACCCTTTTGTTACTTGATGCAAGTAATATGTAATAAATTGACAGTTATCCTAAAAGTTTAAGATGTTGTGTTATTGGTTTGTGCGAATATAATTATTTGAATAATTTTTTTTAACACTCCTCACCACCTGTGTTTGTTGAAGACAGTTTCTAAGTTAATGAGTTGTTCGTTAAATTGAGAGCAGTGAATTTTGTTTAAGCTTGTTATAATTTTTTTTGTATGTGTTCAGTTTAGATTTATGTATAATGAGATTTGAATTAGTTGGTTGTGTCGATATTAAATATGTAATGTGATAATATTAATGTGACAGTTACGGATGTAGATAAATTAATTGAACCACATTAAAATAATATTTAATTTATTATTTATTCACACTTCCATGACAATTAGTGACATCCTAACTGATGATTATCCTGAAGTATTGAAAGAGTTGATCTGCGTGATTCCGAGGAAAATGCATGGTATGAGTTTTTTTATATTCTTGATTGCTTCGGACATCATTGAGAAGACGCGGATCTTGGGTTGTGACGTTGTTGTGTGATGTGTGACATGCCATGCAACTAGCAAGAGTGATGTGTGTGCACAGGTACGGTGATGCTTCGAGTAAAATGATTTTGTTTTGGTTTTGAAAGATTATTTTGTGTTTGGTATGTTGATAGATTAAATTGGCTTGTGGTTCATGGTTGGTGATGGCAAGGGATGAGAAGACACGTTGCGGAGCATCAATATATGTTGAAGATTTTTTATTAATGATTGAAGATGCTTTTGTTCAAGGTGGAGCTAGAGATGATGTTTGTTTCGAGTCTGGTGAGATTTGAGCCAAAAAGGGGAGATTGTTAGAAAATGTCTCAATTTCTTTAGAGGTTTGTTTATAATATTATGGAGTTAATTATTAAAGAAAATATAATGTGATATTGTGTCTTCAATGAGACTCTTATTTTCAATAGAAACGAGATTGAAGTTTTGAATGGTTACATATATGACGTATTGATAGAGAGTTTGATGTCTCTGACAGAAAAAGTGAGATATGATTTTATCCTAACATGAGCCTCTTATGGTGAGGAGCTCTATCTTAAGAGATAATTATATCTTTAGAAGAAATACCCCAAATGATATTGAGAGGTTAGTTAGAGAGTTTTACTCATGCCGAAAATGATTTCAAGCTAGTGGGCTGCTCAAGTCTGATCAAGAGTGGTGACTTTTGTCTAAACTAGTTATGTTTTCTAATGTGTAATTTGTGTGTGTTGAGCTTAAATTCCGGTGTAATGAGAATTGATCATTAGATATCGAGTCGATATTGAATATGTAATGATAATGATATAATGAGATATCTGTGGACTTAAGTAAATTGACCGAACCACGTTAAAAATATTATTTTGTTATTGTTTATTGATGTTTGTGTTACACGTAAAAAAGTAATTAATATTACTAACTAAATAAGAAATCCTCAAGTAGAACTTCTAAGTACCTAAATCAACAATTTTACTCTTTGATGTTGATTTTTCCTCATCATGTTATTCTTCTTTTGTTGGTCATTTGGTCACCTACCAGAAAGGAAAAGTCACCCTATTAATTTCAACATCATTTTAAATATTGCTAATGGCATGTCTATTTTCGCTTCTAGATCAAATACCAGCTTGGAAGTTTAGAGCATATAGGATGTTACCATCAACCAAAATTAATAGGGAATTTGACCTTTATTCTTCCTTTCATTTTTTCTTTAGTTTTCATTCATTTTAACCAATGTTTGGCCTCTAGCTCTTTATCCATGTATTTCAAGTAACATGATTCATAGAATCTTTAAAACAAATAGAATTGAATGGTATGGTAAGGACACAAAAATGACTGGATTTATTAAAATAATACTCTAAATAAATATAAAATTATTTTGTCTCACCCCCACATTTGGTTTTGCATTGTACAGGAGCATATTGTGTTATTTATTCTTATTCTCATCTTAATTTATACAATAATACCATTATCATTATATCACATGTGTGGTACAACATATTAATTCGTTAACCGGGTTGTACATTTGAATCCTATACGTATGGCATTTTATTTAATTATAATCTCTTTAAGTATGATTACTCACATCTAAAATTTACAGGTAGTATAAACCGCTCATATTATTTTTAATTATTCATCTAGTTTTACTCTCTATCTTGTTTGTGTAGACAAATTAGGAAAGTAAAAATAGTGAATATGGTGGACTGAGTTATTATAATAACCCTATCAGTACCAATAGCTCACATCTCATCAAAAGATTTGATGAGGTCTCAAGTTCAAATTCTCTGAAGGAAAATGAATCAAAAACTTTTGTAAGCAAAGGTGAATGACAAATCTACAATTTCTAAATTTTTAAATAGCTTAGTTAGAGATAAATTGTGAAATTGTAGGAAAATCTCAGATTTGGATATTAATTAATTAATCGTACTCTCCAATCCAATTTTCTCTCTCAACTGCCAGACTTTTGAGGATCCGTAGTTTTGAGCTACATTTGTTGTGGCTTATGTGCTTGGTCTCTTTGTCTTTCCTTGAGGTATGCCCACAGTAATTAGTATAGCTATAATCATCTCTACGATTATCTTTTATATTATAGTTTTATCTAAAAAAAAAAACTTTAATTCTCAACTTCCGTCCAATTAGAAGTGATTTGAACATGACTCTTTGTTAGAACAATTATAGACTAACTAAGTTTAAAATTAATTAAATTATAATTGATTAAGTGATATGTCAATCATGTATTAATTAATTTGAGAGTATTATATCCATTAATCGATTAATATATAAATGATTGATACGTGATTAACTTGATCTGAATCTGAATCAGTTTGTGTTCAATTTATCCTTTTCTAATATAATGTTACTTTTTGAGTGAGAGACAAAGAATCCAATAAATTATTGGATAATCAAACATTTCCAAGAAAATAAATGAACAGCCCAAAATTTTATATATAAATTTGATTCTAAGCAAAAGATGACAAGAAGAAGATCTCTGTCCTCCTGTTCTGGCACACTTCATTTCCTCGATTTTTCTATACAATTTACCCTTCTTTATGCCATATCCTCCTTTAAAAAAGAAAATTCAATCAGGGTTTTTTTTCTCCAGGAACCATGTTTATCTCTTCTACTTGATAATTTAATCCATCACTTTCTCATTCTTTACTCTATCTATTCCATTCTCTCTCTCTCTTATAATTCTTATATGGGATTGTAGAAAGAAGCATATTGGTTAATTAGCCAGTATCAAGTTCAAAGCAAACCAAAGAAATAATGGGGAGAGCTCCCTGCTGTGACAAAGCAAACGTCAAGAAAGGCCCATGGTCGCCTGAAGAAGATGCTAAGCTCAAGTCCTACATCGAAAAGAATGGAACCGGCGGTAACTGGATCGCTTTGCCTCAGAAAATCGGTATCAAAATCTACTAATTAACCCTACATCTTCATCTTATTCTTTTAATTTTTTTAAATATTTATTAGACTTTTTATTTAACGCTCAAATTGATATCAATAAATGAGGGTTTTGTTTGTGGGATGAATTAGGCCTAAAGAGATGTGGGAAAAGCTGCCGCCTTAGATGGTTAAACTATCTCCGACCTAACATCAAGCATGGAGCTTTCTCTGAAGAAGAAGATAGAATTATTTGTAGTCTATATGTTAGTATTGGGAGCAGGTACAGTCTATTTCTTTATCTGTTTTTTTTTTTTACTTTTTTTAGATATATACTTACCAAAAACTAATTTCAGATGTGAATTATTGACAAATTGAGTTATCTTTTATTAGGTGGTCAATTATTGCTGCACAATTACCTGGAAGAACAGACAATGATATAAAGAATTACTGGAACACAAGGCTGAAGAAGAAGCTATTAGGTAAGCAGCGGAAAGAAATTATCCAAGCTCGAAGAGGGTGCAACCTAAAGCAGGAGATGAAGAAAGAGAGTGTGAATTCATTCATTTCCAATGACAACCAAACCCCTTATTGGCCCGAGCTTCCCGTGCTTGCACCGATCTCGTTCACAAACCAAGAACCACGACCTAACGACCATGAGTCAATCAGAAATTTGCTTATCAAGCTCGGAGGAAGATTTTCTGATCATGATGATCAACTTCTCCATGGAGGACCCAATCTTCAGTTTCCCTTAGAATTACAGTATACTCATCAAATTCACGAGCGACCCGCCGGTATGATCATGTCTTCGGCTCAATTCGCACAAAGCCAGACAAATTTGGAAGAGATTGGTTTGTCAATGTTGCAAGGGCAAAGCAATTGTGTGGGGGAGGTAGAGAATTTGGAGTATAACAACTCTAGAAGAGGGTTAGACGGGCTTGAGTTCTTATATGGGGATGACATGGGCATTAATAGATTTGGCACTAGTGCTTGCAACTGGGGTGAAATGACCATGAGTTCCCTGATTTGTGGTACTCCTCTATACCCTTCAGCATATGAAAGTTTTCATCAAAGTGTACCAGAAGAATGTGATTTCAGTGAGCTAAGATATCCGACGACTCAATGACGATGTGGGTGGTGAAAATCGGTATAGTAATAGACTTGTTGTGTAGAGAAAGGTCTTTAACCAAAAAAATCTTCATTGAAGTGTGTCTGTTCTTGTTTCATGCTTGCTTATATAAAAATCTGTATTTATTTTCTTGTTTGTGTCTGATGAGATACTTCTCTCGCTCCCTTTCACCATGTTACCTATTAGTACTTTTGTACGTAGCAATAATTGTTTATCCCAATTTTTAAGTTCATCAACATGAATTGAAGCACATCAATTCCTGAAGAATTATTTAGTTGAATTATATATTATTCTGTCGTAATTGATTATGGATGAATAACATTTATGAAAGATATCCTTTTTTTGCGTATAGAAATTAAAAAGAATGTAGATAGGTAGATAGGTAAATAATCTTACATGGCATGTCAAATGTATACGTTGGTGGGAGAGTTCGTTGGGAACTGGAAGAAGCTATAGAAAGTAGGATTATAGGTGCCTTTGACATATAAGCTCTAGCTTTTGGATGTATGTACATATAGCCCCTAAACTGTTCGTCTACCTAACTTAAAATGCTGAATTCGAACAGGTTGAAGTTGAATATATGTACATGCGTTTAAGTATTATAATATGTACGTGCATTCGAAATAATTGCATAGTTAGTTTGCACACCCAATTTTCTTTTTCTGCATTCATCTTTTTGGTGGAAATTTCCCTTTTAAGCGGATTAATCTGAAAATTGTTATCATTGTTATGATTGTAAAAACAGAAGTCATAAGTCTTATTGAATTTTCAAGTACACGACTCATTTATCATTGTCGCATGAGTAATTCAGATACAGATTGAATTTTGTTTTGTTAGTGGCGAAATCTGCACATCGCTTACGGTTTAAGTTTTGTGGTGTGATCATAAGGGTAATTCTAGGGTTTCAACTTCTAAATTTTGATGCAGAAGAACTTTCATTTTTATTTTCTTTTGTTTTTTTTAGTTAGACTTGATTCAAGAAATATAGCTTATTATAAGGGTAATTCTAGAGTCTATGAGACAAACTTTCATCAACAAAAGTATATAAAACTGATTTATCTTCAAAGAAATTATAGCATCTAACTCAAATTACATGGTAAACAATTGATTTTGAGAGAGCATGCAAATTATGCATAAAGTAACAGCTGTATCACTGTTCTACACAATCAAGACTCTATCTCTGCATGGGATTCCGTCCCAATTGCTAAGTAAGTCAAATGAACATGAATTTTGAGATCAAGCAACTGGGATTAGAAACTATTGCATAAACGCATGCACCTACAATTTGATTCTATATTGCATGTCTCCACAGTAATTTCAAGTCAACTTGATTATTTATCATACCAAGTAGTAACATGGGTCACCAGTAACGGTGAGGGTTATAACATTTTACTCTAGATAGCCTAGATATGGCTATAGTTTGATTCCGTTTTATAACATTTTTATTTTTCTAAATTCAATAATTATAACATTGCCTTCAAATATGTCATTGAGTGGAGTTTTTATGTCTTTTTGTTGGATTGTGTCACATATCGTCTTATTTTTGCTCCTTTGTATTGATTAAAAAGCTATAATACCTCTTTATCGTTAACACCTAGGGTTTAAGGAATACAATGAACTAGACTTTTTAATTGTCTTCATTATTATAATGAATAGCAAAAACTAAATGTTTCCCCATCTCGTTCCCCACTCATATCTCATCCTTACCCCCTCCCTTCTATTGAGGTAGTTGTAGGAACCATGGTTGGATTGAATCCTTCACGACAGAAATGCCTTCTTCTCCCAACCCAACTAAGAGAAAGCACCTACTGAAAAATAAAAAGTAGAGAGTTCCACAACAAAAGCAAAGCGAGACACGCAAATAGCTCGCATCTTTTTAAGCTGGCTTCAAATCAAAGCTTGACTTATAAGGAAAGGCACGTTATCCACTAACCTATGAGCCCAAGCCTAATATCTGTCAAACTCAGGGTGGGGTTCAACCACATGGGGTGGGAGTGATCTCATACGAATCTCGTCATCTGTAGTGCTACTGGTTGTTAGGAGCTCATTGGCGTTGTCAACTGCGAGGGGCTTGTGCAAGATGTATGGCCTAGGTTCACTCCACTATTTTTGGTGCAGTTTCTCATATTTACGTCTGGCTCAACTAATTGGCTGGCCATATTCAAACTCGTCTTCTGACTGAAACGGGTTCATCTGCGACCAGCCTAGCTAGATTGGTCATGGTTGATTATGGCATGTGTGAGAGACTTCACTCAATTCTGGTCACGAGGTCCTTAGATATCTCGTATTGGGGTGTTGAATTGAGGCTATAATTCGGGGATTTTCGTTGCAGACTAGTCTTTCTTAAAATTAATCGATTGATTGCTTATTCTTGGCTTTATAACTTTATCAAATACTTGTTCTAAGTTAGCTAGGCTTTGTGGTTCTTGGCTCTATAACTTAAGCAAACACTTATTCTAAGTTAGCTAGGCTTTGTTTTTGTTGTTTAAACTTCCTAGTTTAGACTCGTTTAATGCCAACGCTTGTTTTGTCGTGAAATTTTGCATTATTATTGCCTTTGTTGTCTAGTTTCTCGCAGTTTTCTCTTGAGATATTGTGCCAAGGGGAAAATTTTCCTTTTGAACCTGTTTTACTTTGATGATAATACATTTACCTCTAAAGAACAAAATATCCAAGGGTTAATATGAACTTTGGTTTAGATGATTAAGATTGTATAGGGTGCAAAGCAACACTATGGTTGCCTAAGGTTTCTCTAGAACCATCGCAACAATCCCAACAAAACCGACACAACTGACCCAACAAAACCGACGGTTCAACTGAACCGTCGCACCAAAACACACACAATTGCAACAGTTCAACCAAACCATCGCAATAGTGAAGGTTCTGTTGTGACGGTTCAAGCAAACCGTCGTTATTGGTAAACCTGTAAAAACGGTTAAAGAGAACTATCGCCATTTCTGTTTCTATTCTGACGGTTTACAAAACTGTCACCATATTTTCCCTACTCAACCTATTACAACGGTTTACCTAACCGTACCGTTTAACTATCGTGAATAACCATTTTTCTTGTAGTGTAGATGTAGGTATCATTAGTATCGAGAAAATAATCTCACATCGATTAAGTAGAAATATCAAGCTAAAAATATAAGTTTAGAGTAACCCTCAACTCTTAAGTTAGCTTTTGAGTTGAGTTAGACTTTAAGATTTTAACATAGTATCAAAGTCTCTTTAGATGAAAGTCAAGCAATAATATCAAGCTAAGTAGAATATATCAAGCTAAAAATATAAGTTTAGTAACCCTCAACTCTCAAGTTAGCTTTTGAGTTGAGTTAGGTTCTAAGATTTTAACATAGTATCAGAACCTCTTTAGATGAAAGTCAAGCAAGAATGAGCTTCTAGTATCTTTCCACGTGATACTGATCAGGCAAAAGACCGGCATGCACGTGACCGGGGAGGGGGGATATTGAGAAAAAAATTTCACATCGGTTAAGTAGAAATATCAAGCTAAGAATAGCTTAGTGCAACCCTCAACTCTCAAGTTGATTTTTGAATTGAGTTGGGCTTTAAGACTGTAATAATGAGAGAATAAAACTGGAAAAGAATTCAAACTTACGATTGTGTGATTCATGAACTAATAATATGTTTTTGAATTCACTTTGATCAGATTTTATTACTAGCTAGCAATCAAATATTTTGTGCAGTCAATGCTGGAATTTTTCATTAATCCAACACTAATTATAAACAAATGACGCATTAATCATCTTTTAAAATGATGTAAGCGAGACAAAGTCTTGCATTACAGAATCGAGAATGGTGGATTAAAAAGAAAAATTATTTTGATGATTTTATCATAAGCTTTTGCAAGGTCAAAGAACTACATTATCCTACGAACTTATCCTTAATTAGATGACTACAAGTACAATAATTGTGATTACAGTTGTCTGATTCTAGAGCAAAAAATTATGAGTTTAATAGTGTTGAGTATGCATTGTTTGGTAAGCAATTGGTCATGATTTGTTAGAATTAGTTGACATATTTTGAAATAGGTACCTATTTTTGTCATGGGATTCAAAAGCGTTGGCCCCCTTGGTTAAAACTTAAAAGTCTAAACCCAAACCTTCATATTCAAGTTTAAATAAATTTTACGGGAAAGATTGAGATACATGTCAATTATAATGACTGGGATTCATTTTTTGACTTGTGCTTGAACGACTTATCCGAACTTTTCCAAGTATGGAAAAAGTGTAGTGTAGTGTAGTAACAAGAAATCAGTTCTTTATTTGATTGGAAACTTAATAGGGGGCGAAAATTAAACATGTAGTTTGACTATTGTGTGTAGGCAGCAGATTTTTACACTCAGTTGGTTGATAAAATGAGTTAGATACAGATGATTATATTCTCATAAATATATCTTTTTGAGGTCATCTGTTCGAGTCACAATCTCTCAATCGTCATAGAATTTGTAGCTTTGCCAAAGAAAACTATAAGGGTGAACATAATCCAAAAATCATTTTGGTACGAGTAAAGTGACAAGTCATTTTAATTAGGTTTACACAAAAAATTGAGATAAAAATATAGTTTAATGTGACTAGCTTGAACTCATAATTAATAAAATCAGCGTGAGCGTTGAGTCTTAATCACTAGTGTTATCCAGATTGTCTACATGATATACTATATGTGTATTTAATTAATTTTTTATATATTTAACATCTAAATTACAACTAGAAGTTATGGTTAAGTCGTGGATGAATTCAACAGTTCTGAGATGGTCTAGTTCTAATTAATATATTTTTTTTTAAAGGAAAAGATAGTGGACATTCATTTAAGCCGGATAAAATGAGGAAGGTAAAAATTAAAAAAAGAGGAAATTGTTACTTAATGTAAATAATAATGATAATAATAATAATTATTATTATTATTATTAGGAAATACAAGCGATAACTTCCTGTAAAGTAAGAAGGAATATCATTACGATGAACAAGTCCACAACAGAAAATGGTCCAAAACAAAAAACCAATGGATTTCAAAATTGAATAATTAATTTATGAATTAGCACACTCTGTCAACTTAATGACGTTAATCAACACGAAAAGCAACCGTGATTAAGGCCTTGGCCCTTGTAATAGGAGATAACCCTAGCCATGCCAACAGCCAAACGACGACTTATCTCACCATCTTTATTATTTTATAGCACACAGTAGTCCTCCACTATTATTGAAATAAAACAATTTTTTTTTTATAATCTTAATATTCTCAAGGACAGTGACACTCACTAACATGAAATTCTCTTGATTTTGTCCTATCTTTAAACCAGCCAAAACTCGTTACTAATTTTAAATTGATTTGGAATTACGCTAGGAGTGACACTGTTATAAGTTTAATATTAGTACAATACACTAATTCCAAGGGAAAATAGATTATTAGTCAGATGCCCTTTGCAATATACTTCCTTAATTATTTCTTTGTTGCAATATTAGTTATATATTTTGCTTATAAGATGATGGTTTGATAAATCAATTTGCATTTTCTTTATACTAGCTCGATGGTATCTATATGCATATAATACTTATATATGTATTTATGGTTCCATTCAAACTACGCACGCAACCAGTATATATGCTTGTAGAATAATTGGAGCTCTTAGCTGTAGAAGAAAAAGTATTTATATTGGTTGATCAGTATTCTTGGAGAGTTTCAATATTGTGAAATCAGATGCAAAACAGGTGGCTGATTGGGTTACCTAATGGCCAGTGTTGTTGTGATTGAAGGTGAAGATTATGAGTGAAGAGATAAAGAGAAAAGTTAAATCAAACTATTTTTGTAGTATGTTGTTTGGGTTAGTAGGAGATAAAATTCAGCTATTGATAGTATCACAAAATATAGTAATGGTTAGAGCTGTATAATTAATGTGTTTCCTAATTTATCATTAATTGTAAATGAATAAAAGGGGAAAAACCATGCATGTAACCTTAACTACTTATATAATTAATGTCTACTATATTAAAGGATGCTTAAAAGTGATAAACCTTTGATTTTTATTTTTGTCATTTAAGTCTCATTATGTTATTAGAAGTGTGAATGATCATTTATATATCATTTTAAAGATATCTATATCATGAACACTCTTTTAGACAATAACAGTGAGTTATTTGTAAACTTTTGAGAGAGAGATAAGCAAAAAAAGAAGCAAGAACCAGGAAGAAGAAGGAAGAAAGAAGGAGAAGAGAAATTATGAATAACCTCTCTATTATTTCATTTTACCTCAAAACAGCCAACAATAATGAGACTATGTACTATGATATCTACAATCAAAGTAGAAGCTAACTATAAACTTACAAAAGGATAAGAAGTTGGTTATCATGCACGTGACTAAGGCATGATAAGCCCAACTATTAGTAAGACAGCTAACATTATTATCTATTTGCACGATTTTTTTAAACGTAGGTATATGATAAACACGCTTTAGTATTTTTTTATATTTTCATGTTTTATAACAAATGGAACAATTTTCAATGTTCATTATCTATAGTAAAATAGTTTCTAGGATTCGATTTTCTTTTCTAGAATTAACTTTTTTAGTTTCCTTTGATCTCATCTTTCGAGATACAATTATTAGGTTTGTGCGTTCTTTAAATTAAAAATTCTTGTAGATATCTTCACGTGATACATGACTTATTCAAATTTAATTATGTCTGCAATAATTTAATTATAAATATATCATCTTGAAGTGTTGCATGACATATTCAATTTTTTATCTACAATGAGTTAATGTATTGATTTTAAATTTACTGCATAATTTTAAAACACTTCAATTTTTATGAAATACGTACTTTTCAACTAGTATTATAATAAATTATCTTAACATGAAAATTTTAATTTCTCATAAAAATCCATGTTCTCACCTTTCTCTTTTTCCTAATATCTTATACATTAATACACGTGTTCATAGTGTTACGTTTCAATATATTTGATGTATATTATTATATCAGTATTATAAAGTTATGAAAGATGATATTAATTCTTAGATTATAAATATTTGATAATAATTTTATGAGAGCTAATTACTCGAGTAAAATACTTTTAAGCCATACATTTTTATGCATAAAAATATTCAACCTTTATATATAATATATGTGACTATGCAGATATTATTATTTCAAATTTATACAATCATCTATAATACTACTTAAAATGGGCTAAAGGTGGTTTTTAAAACCCTTATCTCTAGCCTCTCTTTTTTGTTTGTTTTTATTTTTTGGTTTAAGGATTCAATATATGATTGATTGGGTGTAAAATAAAAGGAAGGAACCATATTCTAATGCTTAGTTTATTCTATATTTCTATTAATTCTCTAATTTTGGAATTAACAGATGTAATGCATTTAAATAATTTGAATCTCGATTGTGGATTATTATTAATTATGAATAATTAGAATGATTGAAATATACGTAACTCGTGTATCTAAATGTTGATTTATCATCCTCAACCATAAATTTCATTATGAATGTAAAAAAATTCTTAAAAACCCGAAATCTGATAAGTCTGCCTAAGACCGGCCCGATTATAAATTAGAACTTAGCTCGAAAGACTACGTCAGAGACTGTACCAAATAAAACTGGGTCAGGCTTTGCGCTTTGAATTTTGAAAATTTTGGGCCTAATAGGCTCTGTCTAGAGACCAGACCGATGAGCAAAAAACTCAACTAGACTCTAACTCGCCAAAAAATTGATTTTTTATTTTTATTATGAAATCATATAGTGAAATCATATAGTGCTTTTAGTACTACTCTTATTTAACACAATATAGGAACTTCTATAATGTCAGCATGATTCACTTATTATTAAAAAGTATTTACCATTGGCTTATTAATTTTCTAGATAGACAAAATCATATAACTTTTTTTGCCTAAAAACTAATCTACATTTTTTTTATATTTTTATACTATATGTAATAAACAATCATTTCATGTTTTTCACATAATTACTTTAATATTTTTCTACTTAGATTTCTCACTCTGGTTCAAATATCAGTTTCTCCTAATCTATTAAACTTTATCTCTCAATTATCTATTTTAGTTATTTTTAATAAATACTTCCAATTTTTACTTGTTGAAGGAAAAATTATTTACAAGTTGAAGGAAAATTTTATTTTAAGTCAAAAGGCCTAGACATACGCTCGAAGCTCGAATGAAATGCCCAAAATTTAGGGTATCAGTCCGGGATTCGGGCCTAAGTAAAATAGACCTCGGGCCGACCAAATCTGGATTGAAAACAAATAAAAATTTACAAGCTCGGGCTCATACCCGACTAGACCTGATTTCTCTAGTCTCTGGCAGACCCAAACTGGACCGAATTACCTCTCTAAATTTGATCTTTCAAAGTACTTTAAATATTGGGTAATGAACAATAAGATTCCCAAAAACTTTTATAATCAAACATTAGATATCAAGACATGTCATTTATGAATTTTGAAGGAGAACACATATCGTACATTGTAGTACGCAATGAGAGAAGTTATTGAAACCATTTATCGGTAGATGATGAAGGTATAAATAAAATATAACTTGATCAAATACGTACGACACATGTGCAATGAGTCAATGACTAGCAATGGAAAAAAATTGGACTAAATTTATTTGATAAATGAAGTGTTCGCTCATAAATAGAAGTGATGGGTCAACATTAAAATCAAATTAGAAAAGTTAAAAGTAAGATTTTTTGTCAATATTAGAAATTCTACTGTGAATGTGAAAATTAGGACGCAAACTCATGACTTTATGATGTTAGTGTGGAGATAACTATTATGTCAATCTGTCTCGTCAAGTGAAACTTCAGTCTATTGAGCATTCACTTGATTAAAAAATGTGGTCAATCGAGAATCATTTGTAGTATATATATGCTTCTAAAAACATCACCACTTGCCATTTGTATAAGAAATTAATATCGATAGGTCATTTTGTCATATTCTGATTTTTATTTATTTATAGCTCAAATTTAAAATGGTTGGATAAGGAATTGTGAAAAGATAATTAAGACTTTTGGTGTAATGATGAGGGACTTATGTAACCGTATAATGAAGACATGGACTGATAAATAATAAGACAATAATTGTGAAAGTATATTTTTGACCTTCCAGATCAAGTCACTAATGATGAGAGAGATGTGTACAACTACTAAAACTAGAGATATAATTAAGGTAGAAATGTAATGGAGTTGCGTGTAATTTACTCCTAATAATAAAGAAGTGTGATGATCGTTTCCTTGTTAATCAAACGATGAAAAGTGTAAGAGTGTAAATAAAGATTATGAAGTTCAATGGGCCTTAAAGTTTGGGCTTAGGCAATAGTATTACGGGCTTTCTACAGGAGTAGTTACATTATGGATAATTAATACAAAAATAAACTATAGTTACATAAACATCAAATATAGACATTTATTCTGATCACATATTAAAAGAAAAAATCATGCTTCTATTCATATTATACCCTTTTACATAACATTTAATGATTGTTTTTTCTAACAATTAGAAATTCAATAAATTCACCAATCTCTCTCTCTATCTTCTCTTTGATTCTCTCTCTATCTCTCTTGAAACTATTTGTAAATTATATATATATATATATATATGTTACATTAATAACAATATAGCTAAATGAAGGTGTATATAAAGTATTTCGCTATATTCAATATATAAATATGTACGTCATATATAAAAATATATGTTATATACAAGATATTACATACACGTTGTATAGGTGCATATAACATGTGTGTTATATATAGTATATAACACATACTTTTTATGAGTGTATATAATGATATGTATGTATGTAAGTATAGAGGTAACCTAAAGTATCTAACTTCTAAAATATATAACATATATATGATATCTCTCTCTACATCTCCAGATCTCTCTATATCTCTTTGAATCTCTCTCTATATGAATAATGAATGGAATGAATTTAAAGAGATAAAGAGAGAGTGTGAGGGAGAATCTTTATTAATATATCTCGTTACCTATTAATTTGGAGAGGGAGAATCTCTATTAACATTTTACTAAATACAATCAAATATTTGATCTTTCTATGAATCAAAATTTCCTTCGAATTTAAATAGATAGGGAGAGATATTGATAGATATCGAGGGAGAGAGATAGTGAAGTATTTTAACAGATATAAATAGAGAGAAAAATATGGAGGATGAGACATTTAAATGTAATAAAAGGTAAACTAGTAACCAAATAGATATGAAAACTATTTAATTTAATCAATTTTGCTAGATTAATTATGGTACAATAGAAACGTGTTATATATGATGGATATTAAAAGTTTATAAATAAATTTGCATTTAAAATGGAAAATATTTTGTTACCTATTATTTTGGAGAGAGAATCTCTATTAATAAATTTCATTAATTATTGAGTTGGAGAGAGAAAGAGAGAGAGAGACAAAGAGAGACACACTATATAATAATATGCTACTATCAAATATTTGATCTTTCTATAAATTTAAAAATTTCTCTAAATTAGTTAGATTGAGAGAGAGACATAGAGAGATGGAGAGATATACATAGATATCCGGACAGAAGTAGAGAGAGATAGTTTAATGAATATAAATAGAAGAGAAAATAGGAAGGATGAGACATTTAGATATAAAGATAAAAGGGTAAACTAAAAACTAAATAAATTTTTAAAACTATTTAATTTAGTCAAATTTATAATATTAATTATTATTTATAAAATGTGCTACATAAAAAAGTGCTATATATGATGATTTTCAAAAAATGTTGACAAAATTGTATATAATAGAAAATGTGTCTAGATAGTATAATTTCTATAGTATTAGAACTTTTTAGGAAAATATAACATTTATAAACTTTTTTTATTAAATAAGCGATAGTAATAATAATTAGAAAAATAATTATTTTAGAAAAAGTCAACAAAATTATAAACTACATTTATTATAATACTTCATCAACTACATTTATTTTAATATCGTTTATCATAATTAATAACTAAACTAAATGATTTTTGAATTTTAAATTATCGGAAAGGGTTAATCATTTTAGGTTACTTAAAAATTAAAGGATTGAATTATTATATTTAATTATAAATAATAAATACTTTAATTATATTGATATCTACCTATTTAATTATAAATAGTAAATTTTTACTATTATTTCTACAATTTATATCCACACACATATGCAAATTAAGACTATTATTTCTGAATATTAATATATATTACAGTTAATATGTATTAATTGACACTATTAGATATTATTATTAATAATCCTATAATCATTTTAAATGTAATTTATGTAAATAATTATTATCAGAGCAATGATAATTTTATTAATTTACTAAAATAATTATTACAATATATATATATATATATCCTTATTTAAAGAAAAGTTTGTCAATATATTATCAAAAATAATCCGCATTATTTGCTCCATTTATTTATTTATTTATTTGATTAATAAACACATATTTGCCTAGAATCATTACTAATACCCCTAAAAAATAAGGAATTTCGCAATCTTAAAAAAACATGCATTTAATGAAAAATTATAGATATCAAATAAAAAAAATATCTCTTCGTTAAAAAATATCTAATTATTCTAAATTTATATTAACTTTATTAGGAAATATATATTTGACTAAAAATCACAACTAATCCCCTAAAAATAGGGAATTTCCCCATCTTTAAAAAATATACATTTAATGAAAAAATTATATAAAAACTTAGAGAAAATATTTAGAAGTAATTGTTTTCATTAATTACACATGCACTAGTAGAAATAAAATGGACCAATAAATATATAGGTATAAGTAATAAAAATAATTAAATAATTCATATTTTTTCATATGATATATCTCATGTATATAATATATTTTTATGGATTTTGTGTCATAAATGAAAGTGTTAAATCCATTTTTTTGTATTATTAGTGTTAATTGGATTATTTTTGTATATATCTCATGCGTATATTTTTTATCTTACTATTTTTTTATATTATTAGTATCACAATTTCATTTTGTTTAGATAAAAAAATTTAAAGACATTTTTTGAAATTTATTAAACAACAATTCGGTTAAATTTTTGAAAAGCTAAAGATTAGTTATAGATGATACATGACTAAATTTAGTCATTTATTTAATATATAATAAATATATTAATAGCAATTATCTTAGAGACGGGTAAAATGAGAATATAAAATTATAATGAAACTAATTTGATTATTAACATAATTATTTTTAAACATAACTAAAAAATTATAGCACTATGCTAAATAGATAAATGCTACCATTTCTGATAGTATTACTCACATCCCATTCGTATTTTGAGCCCAGTCCATTTCAACCCAACATCTCCAGATCCAACCATATCAATTTCAGTAGGCTAAGCGAAAAAGTAAAATAAATTTATTTTCTCGATTTCCGTATTCAATAAATCGAAACCGTTTAGATTTAAATCAACGGACTCAATTTTCACAACCGGGGCCGAGGCCAACATTGTGGCTGGCATTTGAATAATTACTCGAGAGGAGAATAATTTCTCGAGAGGAGAGAAAGAGCGAGGTATAATCAGTGACACTGACTGCGTATGTATGGGGTTTCGCCGTGTTTACCTCCCGAGTCTAGGTATTTTCTCTGCATGACGATCATTCATTTACAATTTGTTCTGCGATTGTGCATCAGTTAGACTCTGGTTGATTATAGTTAATGTTTAAATTACGAGGACGGAAAGTCCCATTCATCAACTTATCAAGAAGAAAAATATAGTTGTAAAATTTTGTGCACAGGCAACTGCTACTACCGACCTAATTGCGTGAAAAACTCCATTGATGCATTGAACGATATTCACCTTTGGAATTGGAAGAAATGTTATCTACCTTACAGAGACTTCGAAAGTTTCGCAACTGAAGGAGCAGGCAAATGCTGCTTGGAATGCGATTCTGGAATGCTCATTTTATGTTTGAAGTTTATGCAATCACTTAATTTGCTAGATGAGAGCGTATTCATCTAATTCTGAGTTTAAGAGAGACATGATGTAGAAATTATATGCTGCTTTGCTTTATGAAGATTTTAGTTATGAAAATGCTCAATTGTATTCTAGCAAGTTTTCCTTTTTCATCAGTTCTTGCTATTTTAGGCTTCAGCTCCATGTAGAACTATTATACCTGAAAAATCAATCTTTTTTACTTAATAGTTCTAGCTATTGTAATTTTTCCCCTTAATTCCATGAGATATGTGATGAGAAATAAATGCCTATGCAATCGAAAACTATATTTTAATGCTCTGCACTGATATTTGTATGGTTCAGTCTTGTTTGTAAATACAGTAACTATCATCCTTAAATGCATCTCGCAGATGAGGGGAACAGATAAAGGGCAACGAAAAAATGAGGTCGCTCATGGACAATGGTGCTGCTACAGATCAATGATGAGGATGAAGAATTGCTGCTGATGAATAGAGCCTGATCAGCGTTGCACTGAGGGATTGTGAAACATAAGTTCTGGCATTCATGGTTAAGGTGCATAGTTTCTCCCAGCACAATGAAAGATGCAGTAAGTGATTTATTCAAAATCGCTCAAAGCTTCATTCTACAAGCATTCCTATTTCTGGAAGGTATATGGATTCCTGATCATAAAGAAAGGGAATGTCTTTTACTACTGATATGACCAAAGACTGAATTGGTACCAACCAACCAGAAACTGATGGAATTAATGGTTTGAACACGGTGTGGAAGAAGAAAGAAAAAGGTGTAAGCAAATAGATTTCTCGTTGTTTGATGATCACTTCTCTTTCTTGCTTAAAGTGAATGCATTTCTCAATGTTGTTATGTTGCGAATTCTCAACATCCTGTATATGAATTCTTAATGTAAGGGTACAATCTTGATAATTTCTCAAACTCCTGCATCTCACATTGTTGTCTTGCAGGATAATGATATCCGTTTTTAGACCTCAATGTCTGAGAATCTACAGTCATTCAACTGAAAATTCGAATTAGACTACTGTTAGGCGTCACTGATACACAAAGGAAAGGATCGCATTCCAATCAATAGCAGACAAGGCATATATTTCTTTGTCATTTGAGAATTGAAAATGGAATCTAACAACACTTGTTTGGCCGTGGAAAAGGGGAAATTTTAGGTTACTCTTCCACTAACGATCTGGAGAGCAATCATTTGAGGTTAACTGGAAAACCCACTTGGTCAGTGATCTCCTCCTTGAATTAGAAGCTGTTTGCTGGTAGTTCTGACAATTAAGAGCAGAGTGTATGGACTCTACAAAGGCCTTAAGCCGCAGCATTGCAACCATTAGTGTCTCTTCAGTCATATTTGCAAAGCAGATTCGAAACCAACCTGGTTCAGAGCAATGGCATGAAGATCCTGGGGAGATATTTAGCCGAACTTCACAGAGTATTCTCTTCCAAAGCTCCTTTTCTGCTTCAAATGTGTTAGAACTCAATAGATGCCTCATGTCAACCCAGCAAAACAAGCCAGCATTGCTCTTCAAGCACCCTACTCCGGCTGCTTGGAGCCCTGAAACAAGCATTTCCTTTCTTTTCCTAATCCTCTTTTTGTTCTCTCTCATGTATTTGCTAGTAAATGTCTTGTCTGAGAGCATGTTCAAGAGCAAATACTGTGTCTGGGAAGAAACTAACCCGAAGCTTGACATCTTGGTAGATGCACCCAGTACTGTCTCATTGTTGGAGTAAATCATGCCGACTCGGAATCCAGGTAGACCGAGATCTTTAGAGAGACTGTAAACAATGTGAACGCGATTCCATATGGTAAGGTCCTCAATGTTTCTGTCTATAAGAGCTCTTGTTATGCCTATGAAGCATGGAGAGTCGAAGACAGTTCCTGAATAAATTTCGTCACTCACTATATGAATGCCTTTTGCAATGGAAAAATCAATAAGGAGATTGAGTTCTTCTTGAGTCATGGTTGTGCCTAATGGGTTTGATGGATTAGTGACCAAAAGCCCTTTGACTTTGAAGTTAAGGTTTTTGGCTTCTTGATAGGCTTCCTCCATTGCAGTTGCTGTTATTCTGAAGCCATTGGAGCTTGAGCAATGTATTGGAACAATTTCAACCCCAGTTCGCCATTTAAGATCCCTGTCAAACCTGCCCGTGGTAATATTTTAATGTTTTGATTGATGAAATACATGTTCTTTACTAAGGACTGCTTGGCAATAACTCTAACTAAAACTTATTTTTTGTTAACGTTAGTTTTCAACAATATAGTTAATTACTCGCTTTGAAGAAATAATAAATAATTATTTGAAAATAGTTTTTGCCAACGTTTTTGTTTAAGTGTTTTTTACCTTGATTCCTGTCTTTTAGTTGTAAACAAAAAGAAAATAATAGAAGGTAATAAAATTGTAGGTTACCCTGGATAGTATGGTGTAGGAAGAAGAAAAGCTTCACCAGGCTCAGCCAAACAGAACATTAGAATCTCATTAGCAGAAGTTGCACCTGCCGTGAGCACTAGCTTATTAGACTCATACATTACTTTGTTCCCTTGAATTTTAGCCATGAACTCTACCAATTCCTGCACAATCAATAAAATAGTTTCCAACTTTTAGTACTTTAATTGATTAGGCTCTACATTTCTCATTTTTTTTGGACAAGAACCTACTCTTTTTAGTGCAGGTAAGCCATGATAGTCTTGGAAGAGAGCCAATTCTTTGAACACAGATTCTCCATTTCTCTTCAGCCCCACTGCTTCCGGGTTACTGGCTAACCATTCCTCGAGAAGGTCAAAGGAGAGCTGCAACAGATAATAAAGCTACATTGTCATATAATGTGAATACACTATAGCATTTAAAGAGTGCCATAGATATTTTCAATGCATGAAGTTCAAATTTTAGAGTGACCGGTTTAGTAGCAGTAGACTGCGACTTAAGTAGTGTTGATATATATATTGAAACTAAAATTAAGATTGGGATTGGGTTTGGATTTGAATCTGACCTGGTTTTCAGCAAGACCCATTTGAATAATTCCAGTAGAATTATGAAGATGATGATAAGGGTTCTTCTCGTACTCTTGCCACCCAAAGAAGTAGGAAGAGTCTTGGCCATGTGAATCACAACTAGCTTTCTTAGATAACATGTTTCAATCAACCTACTGACCTTTTAGCTACTTATTACTTAATAAGTGACGCAGAGAGAGAGGGAGGGAGAAAGTGAGAGAGATGTTTGGCTGAGAGTTTTTGTTATTTGGAATGTGGAGTTGCATGCACTTAAATAAGAGCATCAATGGTAGAAACGACACAACTCATCATCATGCCAATGAATGGAGATGGACGGTCTTGATTCTTTTGACATCAATGAGACGTAGTTATTGAATATTCTGCAGTGAGTCCTGACATTTTGTGAATGGGAAAATCGATTTGAGACAAAAAAGAATTTTTAAGGTATCTCATATTCTAATTATGGTAAACAGTAATTATTGAAATGTTATCAACAAGATATTACATAGAAAAGCAAATCTCTTTCTCTCTCTCTAGCAAGCTTTATAGAGTGAATGTATACTCTACCTTTAGTTACTTTTATGAAAGCCAGGCTGCTTGAAGTTACTAGATATGCCCAACCCCAACTTAATATTTATTTATGATGGTTAAAAATGTTACTTATTAACCAGATTTGTGAAGCGGTGAATTTGAATTAGATTTTCATAATTAAAAAAGAAAAAAGAAGTTAGCAAATAAGGAATCGTCCATCACCCTTGTGTATAATATGATTCGTTAGAGAATTACAAGCCACATCTTGTTTGAGCAACTCAAAATATCATTTAGACTTCACATTGAACAATACTTTGTATGAATAGTGGATATTAATTAATAAGTTTTATACTTTTATGAATATTAATATTTAACATTATTAGTGGGACGCACCATTTTTTTAACTTGAATATGGATTAAACTAATTATAATACATGGACTGATTTGATTGGTTCACATCAGTAATGAGTATGAACTTATTCTCCCATCGTCAAAAGTTAAGTTTTATTTCTTCAAATTTTAGCTTTTAAGTGTATATAAGAGATACTTTGTAAAATTTTTGAAAATGATATCGGCTGACTGTCTATTTAAAATATAAACTTAAAATTAATGTATTATATTGTTGTAGAACAACTAGTCAGGGCGTGAGTTTGTTCTATAATTTGCTAGTTCGATTTATATTCATAGTCGCCGAAAATTTATCTTACCAACATTATGCTCCATGTAAGTAACTGAAAAATCAAATAGTATCAGAAAGAAAAAGTTTCGTAACTTTTTAGTGAAATAAACAATTAACCTTTCGTATAATATATACATCATTATCTCTTCAGCAAAGACGTTAGACACATGCAAAAATTATAAATAAGATCGCCGCTAATGAAGAATCATCTCTCCCATTTGAATATTTTGGTAAGTTCATATGTATTGTTAAATTAAAATTATGTAAGAGTATTTTTTATGCTGACAAGTGGAATTTAAAGAAAAGCTGTTTGACACAAAAATGAAATCAAAAGTACTGCACCGACATGAAGGTGGTACATGCTAACATCTCTGTCGACAACAGAAAACATTTATCTTTTGTCTACCTCTTGTCATTGACTTCTGATTAGAAGTTTTTACACATTATGGAATTTTTTAAAAACTTATATTTTTTATTTTTTCTTTACATTTTTACCCAATTGCTGCACAAGCCTACTTGATTTAACTACCGGTAAATACTTTGACGGTGATAATAATAAAATATGCGGTAATAGGAAATTTTACCTAATATGAGGATTATTGGTTGAACACGATCGACATTTTTTCCGACGTATAGACACACAATCATACGTAAGGTGGAACAAAAACTGACATGAATGTTCTGCAATGCCTCTTAAATCTTTCAGATGAGTCAAATGGACAAATGCGTCCATAATAACTAATAACTAAGATGGATATCTCCTGTACTAAAACTAACAGTTTGTCCTACCAATCTTTTAGGACCCAAATAACATGATTAGCGTGGAATAGAGTAAAAATTAAAGTAAGTTGTTATGGGCCACAGACATATAATTTATAAACTATGTGCCAGTTAGATTATTTTCTTTTTTATTTGTGATATCAACTACTATGGTGATATGATTTAGATTGTTTGTTGTTGTTATGTACAATCTGAGCCGTCCACCAGTGTGATCTAATATAGCCCAGATCAACACTTCAAGGAAAAAAAACATGTCAAAAAAATTGTTCCTACCATAACTTTGTATTATTTTTATATTATTTAAAAATACAAAAACTGTCTGAATTAGGGGTTTGGTTTGGTTCGGTTTGTTATTTGGGTAAAAATGAACCGAACCAAAACTCGCGGTTTGACCCTAAATCAAATCAAACTGAACTGTGAGTCTCATATGAACTGAATCAAACCGTGACTTATGGTTCGGTTTGGTTCATTGGTTCGGTTGAAGATTCCTATACAATTTATTTTTAGTAGATTTTCATTCTTAAACCTAAAATTTTCACGTGTAGCCATCTAAAAAGAGCATCAAATTTATCACAAACCACAAATCTAGTAGCATTTAAACAAATCTAAATAGAACTTCAACATGAAACTTTCATATCTCAAATTTATCACAAATATATAACAAAACATTTAAACTACTCTAACAAAGGCAGCATTGTTATAATTCTTTAAAACACATCCTCCTCAGAAATAAAATTAGAAACTAAAATGATAAGATAAAGATAAGTTCTTCATTATTCAATCTCCAAAGGACAACCTACACAGATCCACAAATTTACAGATTCAGAACAAATTCACAAAATCAAATTAACATATTTAGAAAAGATTCACAAAATCATAGGTATGCATAATAGAACATATTCACAATTAACCTATTAGGACAGAATTGACAAAATAACAAAAACTTATTAGAAACTTTCAAACATATTCACAAAATTCACAATTTCTCAAACAAAAACTAATAATTTCTCACAACATATTCACCCAAATTTCACAGATTTACCCCAGTTTCACAGATTCATAAAACACTACAAGTATTCAAAAGACCAACCCCAACTTCACAGGCAGCAGAGCACATGTTCACAAACCCTAAATAGATTTGTAAATTCCTAAACCCTATACAAATTTCAGACAGAAAAAAACCTTATCCCTGAGTTATAAACGTGAAAGAGAAAGAAAAAGTGAACAACGAAGCAAGGGATGTGTCGCGTTCTGGAGATGCGAAGGAGAAAGAACTAGAAGACGCAAAGCAATACTCAAATTCTGAAATTCACAGAAGAAGAATGAAGGCATAAGTCAGATCTGAGATTCACAAAGAAGGAGAAAGAAGTGAAATTTTGAGATTCAAGAAGGAGAACGAAGAAGAACTACGAAGAAGAGTAGAAGAACTAAAAATCGTGAAGAATGAGAATGAAGAAGAAATACGAAGAAGAGAAGAACTAATAACCGTGAAGAAGGAGAAAGAAGAAAAATAAGAATCACGAAGGAGAAGGAGAAGGCAGGAGGTGCAATTTTGAGAAGGATCAAGGGATACAAATGTGGTCAAACCCTTCAAGTTATATATATTAGTATCGGTTCGGTTCCGTTCAAAATCACATGATTTTTTGAACCAAATCGAACTTGTGATTCGACAGAAATGTCGAACCGAATTATGGCTACATAAATAACCAATCGAACCGACCATTTTCGGTTCGGTCAGTTCGATAACAAAATTTTCACCCCTAGTCTGAATATGTAAAAATATTGACAAGCCCTCAAATATTTTTTAAATTTTTAAATCATGCTCGACGACAGGTCATTCCTCACTCTATTCATATCAAGCATGACTCTATCTCTATGTCCATGCATTGTTCTACCTATTTCAGATTGTCCTTCTATTTTTGAATTGAAAAACATCGAAAAACTATAAAGTTTAGGGGGATTAAACCTCCTCCTAAGGACACTCCCATCATATATTTTTTCTCTCCTTTACATGTCAATTAAAGTTATTCGGATTAGATTCTTTATCGTTCATTTCACGTGGGATCAAATTGGTAAAATCTTGATCATCCAATGTGAAAATGAACTAGATCTATATTCTTCATGCAAAGACCACGCAGCTTGATTCAAACATTAAACATGGGGGTCTAGGAATGAAGTTTAATTAATACGTTGACTAATTATTAATGGATTATAAATTTGGACATAGGGTTGTGTGGGGTTGTGCCTTGTCTTACTGAAGTAATGTCTCACTCAACTTCCATTTTGTGCCAACCCCATCCTCTTTGTGTCTTTTGTAAATAATTTCATTCAAGAAATAATCTCATATTTGTTAAGTAATAGAGGTTGTTTAGTTAGTTATTATGTTTGAGGGTAGTTTAGTCTTTTGCTCATTACAGCCGTTATAATCCTCTTGTATATTTTCTCAATTTTTGGCCTTTGTGGTTAATGTGAAAGTGTGTTTCTTTTATTCTTTCTCTCTTCTTGTTGCGCAACTCTTCTCTTCTTCCTTCCATCTTCTTGATCATTGTAAATCAAGACTCTCACTTCTACATTTTAGATTCCTTTTCACGGTATCAGAGCAGGCATACTAACGTCACCCACCATGGTAGACCTTGAAGAAAAACCATCTTAGAAACTCAAGAAAATGTGAAAAATAGAGTGGGATCTCAACTCAACTCTCAAACCTAGCCTTCATCTTCTTCGACACAATATGCTGTCAATATTCCTCCCATTACCATGAATTCTGAAGTTGCTCATCCCTCTCCAATTTTCTCTCTCTAACATCTATAATTTGATTTCAATCAGGTTAGATTCAAATAATTTTGTACTTTGAAAATATCAAGTTACATCAATCTTGAAGGCAAATTTAGTATTCAGATATGTGGATGGCACAATTAAATGTCTATCAATGTTCAAGACTATCAATGGCGAAGGAACACAAATCATGGATCCAAGATACGATAGTGGGTTGCACAGGACCAGGCTTTCATGACCCTTATCAACGCGACACTTTCCCCTATCGCACTTTCTATAGTTGTGGGATGTAAAACTTCGAAGGAAGTTTAGGACTCCATCGAGAGATGTTTCTCTTCAATTTTTAGAACCGATGTTCTTCAACTTAAGTCAGATTTACAATCTATGATGAAGAAGCCTTCTTAGAATATCGATACCTACATTCAATGAATCAAGAAGATCATAGACAAACTTATTGCAGTCTCGATGAACATAGAAGATGAGGACACCCTGAACTACACAATCAAGGGCTCCCAAGTGAGTATAACACCATCAGAACGTCTATAAGGCCAAGGGCAGAATCCTTGTCACTTGAAGAACTTTATGTCCTTCTTAAGTTAGAAGAGCAATTCTTGGAAAGTCAACATAAGTATACTGATAATCTCTTTCAGAACATAGCATTTCTTGTCTCATAAAACAACAATAGAGGGATAAATAGAGAACGTGGCTTCAGAAATTTTAGAGGTTGAATAATTTTGGTAGATTCACTTCTGGGAGAGGAGCTAGAACACAAAAAGTAGAATTCTTATTCCATCAGTTCTTGGTGCTCCACCAGGGTAGAATTCACAAATCTTAGTAAGAACTTAAATGTGAGCCAAGATGGTTTCTCCAACTCACAAACAGGCAAGGCTAAATGCCATATTTGTAAAAAAAAATGGGACATAGTGCCCTGAATTGCTATCATAGGCTCAACTTCTCCTACCAAGGCAAAAGTCCTTCCAACAATCTTTCTGCCATGACAGCTCAAAGTCAAGTTTCACATCTTTCAGATTCACAGGTATGGCTCACTGATACAGGGTGTAACACCCATCTCACACCTGATCTGAGCAATTTGGCTATAAATTCTGAATATAATGGTGATGAGAGCATGTATGTTGGCAATGGGCAGTCTTTGCCTATATCTTATACAGGTTCTAGCACTCTAAACATTTTTTCTAAATCTTTTCCTTTGGTTCAAGTTTATTATGTGCCTCAACTTGCTTCTAATCTTTTGTCTGTGTATAAATTCTGCCTAGATAACAATTGTGTGTTTTATTTTGATGCCTATCTTTTTTGTATTCAGGACAAGGCCACATGACGAATTTTACATAAAAGGGCCATGTATAAATGGTATATATTCTATCCCTACAACCCTTCAAAACCATACTATGTCATTTCTTGGCTTTAAACATTCTGATTTCCTTTGGCATTATAGTTTAGGCCATCTCATTACTAGCATTATTAAGCAAATCTTGAATAAGGCAAACATTTCTTGTACTTCATTGAATCTGAATAATTGTCTTTGTATTAGCCGTGTGACTAATAAAATGACCATTTTATCTTTTAATGCCTCTGATTCTATCTCTACTTCACCTTTATCTGTTATACATAGTGATGTATGAGGTCTTGCACCCACTACCTCTTTACTTGATCATCATTTTTACTTGATATTTGTTGATGATATGTCAAGGTTTACCTCATTTTTCCCATTAAACATAAGCAATTTAAGCCTATTGTTGAGAATATGTTTTTTTACCAAAATAAAGATTTTTAGGTCTGATGGAGGTGGTGAGTACACCAACCTCAATTTTCAGTCTTATTTCACTGAAAATGGCATAACACACCAGAAAACTTGTCCCTATACCCCTCAGTAAAATGGCATTGCTGAGAGGAAGCATATGAACCTGGTTGAGACATGTCTTA
Organism: Datisca glomerata; assembly: GCA_003255025.1. Taxonomy (NCBI): domain Eukaryota; kingdom Viridiplantae; phylum Streptophyta; class Magnoliopsida; order Cucurbitales; family Datiscaceae; genus Datisca; species Datisca glomerata. Next base: position 190,288 of record QANY01012075.1, read on the forward strand.
CTATGTTACATCACGCTTCTATACCACATACCTTCTGGAATTTTACTTTTTCCACTGCTGCATATTTAGTTAATCGCATGCCTAATGTTGTATTAAAGAATGAGTCATCATTTGACAGATTGTTTGGAAAATCTACTAACTATAAACACCTTAGGGTGTTTGGATGTGCTTATTATCCTAATCTAAGATCTTATATGTAAAACAAGTTCCAAACGAAGATTGTGCGATGTGTCTTTGTGGGATATGCTTTAAACAAAAAAAAGGATATATGTGTAATGATAGGGTTAGTAAAATGTACTATGTTTCTAAGCATGTTTTATTTGATGAAAACACTTTCCCTTTTGCTTCTTCCTCTTCCATTACTAGTATTTCTTCTACAGGTTCTTCCTAGGATCCCTCTAAGGTTTATAATTTTCTCTTCCCCTACTTTTCTTCGACAACTTCATCAGGTACTGACTCTCATTCTCCTACTTTGTCTACTGCTTCTAACTCTGCTAGCAAATCTAGTCCCGGTTCTTTATCTACTAAAAATGCTAGTTTGGATGATGATTTAAGTTCACATGCTTCACATACTTTACATCTTGATGATCATTCTGTTTTGCATCCTATTAGACTGGATTCTAGGGCTTTTCCTAATCGCACATCTAGTTTAACTATTGATTTAGATATTTTCAGGCCTAACCCTCCCTCCCAACCTCAAACTTAATCTATTCACCCCATGCAAACTAGGTCTAAGTCTGATATCTCCAAAAAGAGAGCCTTACTTGCCTCTTCCTCACTTAGTGAACCTAACTCATTCACTACCGCTGTCAAAAGTCCTTAGTGGGCTAAAGCTATGCAACTTGAGTATAATGCTTTTACTTCACAAAACGCTTGGACTTTGGTTCCTCTTCCAGCTCATAAGAACCTCGTTGGTTGCAAATGGGTGTACAAATTGAAGTATCACCCAGATGGAACCATTGCTAGATATAAGGGCAGATTGGTGGCCAAGAGGTACCACCAACAAGCTGGCCTAGATTATGGGGAGACCTTCAGCCCAATTGTTAAAAAACTTACAGTAAGAAAATTTTATCTCTTTCTACCACTTATGGTTGGTCTTTGAGATAGCTAGATGTCAAGAATGCCTTCTTGCAACCTCCTGGCTTCACTGATCCAAATTTTCCTAGTTATGTTTGTAAGCTCAACAAGTCATTATATGGTCCAAAGAAGGCTCATTGAGCTTGGTTTGAGAAATTCACAAGTTATCTTCTTTCTTTAGACTTCGTTGAGTCTCTTGCAGATAGCTCTTTGTTTGTTCATGATGACTAATTTAGGAGAGCTAAAGTATTTTTTAGGCCTTGAAATTAGTAGGACAACTTTTGGAATCTTTGTAAATCAACACAAATATGCAAGAGATCTTCTTGCAAAGGATAAAATGCTTGAATCAAAACCATGTCAGTCACCTTGTACCACTAAGTCTCATGTGTACAATCATGTTGGGTCACCCTTATGTGATAATACTCTATATAGGAGTATTGTTGGTAGTCTTCCCTCATCTTTAGTTGTCCAAATATATGTTTTATGTTAATAGGGTGTGCCAATTCAAGCATTCTCCCACCACAGCTCACTTGTATGTTGTCAAGATGATCCTTAGGTATATTATATGAACTATTGACCATGGTCTCCTATTTAAACCTGGCTCTTTTCACTTGCATGCTTTTACAAGTGCTAACTCGGTTGGAGACCCCTCTGATATGCACTCTACTTCAGGCTTCATTATTTTTCTTGGTTCTAATCATGTTTCTTGGACTGCTAAGAAGCAGTCCAAGGTTGCTTCCTCCTCTACTGAAGCAGAGTACAAGTCTTTGGCCAATATAGGAGTTGAGTTGACCTGGTTGAAACAAATTCTTCAAGACCTGCACATCTTTCAGAAACATGATCCTATTTTATACTGTGATATTACTTTAGCTATTTCTTTGGCTTCCAACCCTGTTCTTCATGCAAGAACAAAGCATGTGAAGATAGATTTTCACTTTGTTAGAGAAGGTTTATGAAGAAATACTTAGACGTTAAACATGTTCCCTCTCAAATTCAACTAGCAGACCTCTTCACTAAACCTTTATGTACTCCTAGATTTTCTTTCCTTAAGGAAAAACTTATCCTCAAGCCGATGATAAGTTTGAGGGGGTATGTTAAGTAATAGAGGTTGTTTAGTTAGTTATTTTGTTTGAGGGTAGTTTTGTCTTTTGCTCATTATAGCCGTTGTAATCCTCTTGTATATTTTCTCTATTTTGCGCCTCTTGTGGTTAATGTGAAAGTGTGTTTCCTTTATTCTTTCTCTCTTCTTTCTACACAACTCTTCTCTTCTTCCTTCTCTCTTCTTGATCGTTGTAGATCAAGACTCTCACTTCTACATTTCAGATTCCTCTTCAATATCGGTTGAGAATATGCTTTGGGATAAGAATATAAAATTGGGACAACACTAACTCATAAGCTAACTTTTTAGTATGAGTTAGGTTTAAGACTTTAATATTTCCTATTTTATGCTGCCCTTGCTAAACAATCCTAAGTTGCAACAGACATCTTCTCAGAATTCTGAAACATGAGAGGTCATGTTCTAGGTCATTAAAAATTATAACCGTATTTCAATGATCGTGATCAGTTTAATTTAATTTGAGGTCTTAGTTAATTCAAGGTTTCCTTACGTGAAAAATACTCGCTGACTCTAAGCTAACTTAATCAATTGTAAAGTGATCTAACAACTTCTCACATTTAAATAACACTGACTTCTATTGTTTAGTGATGGATATGAGAGAATCCCGGTCCGCTAATGCAAACTCCAACCTTAACAGAAACATCGAAATCTAAATTTTATGATTAACAATTAATTAGGGTCACAGTACATTAACGTAAATATCAGTAATTACTCATGGCATATTGAGTTTAATCTGAACCCTGTACATTAAGTTGACGGTTCTGTCAACGTCAATTGTTATTTTGTCCGAACATAATCCAAAGTAAATAGATTTGATCGATTCCTTAATAGATGGTGTGCCACCATATCCACTCCAAAATTGCACACTGAAAGTCTAAAAACCAATATTCGGCACATAGTTTCTTTTGCTAATTTCAAATGTGTTTTGCGTTTCATCTTCTTTTTTTTTCTAAACAATTTTAAGTCTTGTTCAGCGGCTCTCTCATGGTGCTGAGATAGCTCACAACATATTATAAATATTCCACTCTATATCCTAATTTGATGCAATTAAGGGGACACTTTCTCATGGACCAAGTACATTTTTAAAAGATTTAACAAAACTACATAATATATTTTTATAAAAATATTTTTATTTATTTTATAAGTAGGTCACTATCACCACAAGCATAACTATATCATTCATATATATATATATGTTGTATGCAATTGGGATAAAAGAGAGAAGAAAAATGGCTATATATGACTGGAGATGCTGTATAACTCATATTATTACGATTTATTTTATGCGATAGAAGCGTTTTAATACTGATCTTTGATAAATGTGACGTTGGATTCATACTCGTGATATCATATATTATGAAACTAATGATTTTAATCATAATCAATTATGCAACAAAAATCAAATTCAAACAACTCCCGGACGGCATTAACAAAAAGGAAAAACTCTGGACGGCTGGTGTTTGGATATTATTTGTTAAGCAATATGCTTTGTTAATAAAAAGGATCTTTTAGTTTTAAGTTGACGAAACTGAAATTTAATAGAAAATTGGATTAAAAAGGAAAGGAATCTTGACGGTATTCGAAATTCAAAGCTTTAGTACTTCCTTAGTATATTATAATGCAAGTATTGTTTTCCGTACAATTATAACATCAGTATGTCAATTGTACCTAAAAGAACTGAGATTTTTAGAAATTTAGGCTGCCCAAAGGATGATGATTTTTAAGGATTGCCCATTTGGGTTCATAATTACTTGAAGAAAACATGACATAAATTTTTTATTTTTATTTGTTCTTTTTATTTTATGAAATGTCTTTTCGTTTCGTCGGTCTTTTTTTATTGGACCTCCTTAATTATCAATTTTATGAAATAAAATAAAATAAAACTCCTTGCCCACATTTCTAGAGGTCCCCTTTTATACGACCTTGAGTTCTTCGTTAGATGCCACTTGTTTAGTTTTCCTATGAATAATACAACTTTTTTTATGTTTCAAAAAATGCGAATATAGTTTGTAATATTGGATACAATTGGCTAAGAATCTCGTTACAGTTGGAATAATTGGGGAAGGATATTGAAGTTATAGCATGTGGTTTGTAGTAGAAGGGCTCCTTTGTCGCGTGGCATGAGAGCATTTTCACATGGAGATTGTTTTGGGAGTATACTAGTCACACACTCTTTTTTTCAAGAAAAATATTGGGAATATCAGTTTTTAATGAGCTTGAAATCTTAATGTTCAATCAAAGTATGTTGGTTAATGATAAGACTTTGTTTCATTCCAATACAACTATAACAAGGATTCAAACTCTAAAGTCATCATTTGTTGAGACTAAATTTATTCTTAGTATATAAGCGTGAGTTTCGGTCTTTAATGTGTCCTGCGTAGTGCGGTAAATATGAGGGGTGTTAATTAATCTACATGCACGTTCATTTGTTTTACGAAAACAAAATTTACTCTTCCATACTTAGAATTTGGATCATCTCATGTTGCTTCTAACAGAAGGAGGTCCTGTTCATTTTTTTGGTAAATGAAAAGTATATATAAACCGATAAGATACTTACAAAACCTATGAAGCATTTATAAGTAAAGTCCTAAAATCTTAAGTTCAATGGTAGCCAATGTTCAAAATAAGGACAATAGAAGTCTACGCAGCAAAAATCAGCCAAGAGGTCAATACAGTACCCATGCTAAAACAAAAAGCTTCATAGTTACATTTGGAACCTCTATAACACAAGCCCACATGCCTACATAGCTATAAATAACTAATCAAAGCCAAAATAAACACTTGTCAGCCACACATCAAGTCAACTGTTAGGTCTCGATCAAATAGAGCACTCTGGCATATACATGCCTACACACAGTCATAACTGGCTACGTCCACCCCTGTACCAAAGTACCAACACATACCAATCAACCAAATAGAGATACTTACAGCTAAAAATAAAAAATAAGGAACTTAACAAACTCAAGATCAGGTCAATCCATCATCAAAATAAGACAAAGGGGAGGGGGAGGGGGAGGCAAGGTGGCAGGATGGGAGAAGAGATGGGGGTAATGAGGTGAATATAAATGGAGAGCCTTATGTGAAGGTTTCAAGCTTACAAACCTGTTCAGTCAAATATGCAGGGACCCAAGTCCCAATTGTCTACCAGGTTGGTGCTAATAAGATCCTTCTTGAAGCCCCTAACATTGAAGAACCTGTACCTCACATTTTGTGACATGAGCTTGAGAATGATTGTTTTATCCCTGACCTTACACTAAAAAATCCTAGAGTTTCTCTCCTTCCACATGAAATACACAAAGGAAGAAAATATCACTCTTACAAATTAGGCCTTAAGTGTCTTCCCCCTACTCCAAACCAACAGCCTAGAGATCACTTGGACCCAATTAGAAGCTCTACAAGCCATACCATATTTATCCATTAAGGTGGACCAAACTGACCTGGCAAACTCACATTCTATAAATAAATGGGAGTTGGTCTCAGCATTACCCACGTAGAACACACAATCAAGCATTCCCCTAGCAGGAGATTGATTCCATTGTGTGATCCTATCTTTAGTGGCTAATTTGTTGAGGAGAGTCAACCACGAGATAAAACTGCACATTGGAATACTAAATTTGAACCAAATGAGCTTGGCCCATCTTACTTTCTCCCTAGGTCGTGTTAGAGTTTTATAAGTGTGGCTAGAAGAGAAGAAACCATTAGGGCTTACAATCCATACCCAAGAATCTTGGAATCTAGGTTTAGGGGGGATAATGGCATTTCTGATCTCACTAGTGTTTCTAGTAGGCCAAACCCATTGATCATTATGAATGACTTCCCTAACCTAGATTCTAAATGCCAACCAGTCTCAGAAAGTAGTTTTTGTCCAAATCGAGGCAACAAGATACCAAGAAGGTGCCAAGGTTGAGTCAATAACTTTACATCTCTCCCACTACCAATGCTTACCTTGCAGAAAGATAAAAATTTAGTTATGAGCTTGAGAATTTTCCTCCAAACCCAAGATCGGTTAGAGGGGAGAGGTCATGTTAATTGTTTATGTAATATTGACTGTTTCATTTAGTTTAATGGTTCGTGATATGATCAAAACAAAATTCAAAATTATTTTCCACGATATTTGTTTTCTTGGATAAATCTAAGATTAGTGATGGATTTGGATCCTTACTTTTTTCCGGTAACTTTCCTTTTGAATAGTTCAGATTTAACCAAACTCACAAACATGAGAGAATTTGAATCCATGTAATGAAGAAGCTCCCTAGAAAGTTTATTAGAAATTAATTAAGCATTTATGAAATATGATAAATCATGTGTACACGAGATTATAGTAATTAATTACAAACTATTTCTTTTATCATAAATATATACTAATCGAACTTCATTTATTTCACTGCAAGAAAATATGTATGAGGCGACAATTTTTAGCCTTTTGTGATAGTTTTGAACAGTTGCAATTGAGTCGGTTCAAAAATAGCACAATCCCTATCGCAATACTTTTTGTGACGATTTTTCCGACTGTTGGAGAAGCATCGCTAAAACTAAGTCTTTAGCGACAGTTTGTTAATCTACAACGGCTGTTAAAAGATAAGTCTACAATGATGGTTATGCAATCGATATAATGTTTGTTACAACGGTTTCAAAAACCATCACATAATGTTTTTATTTATACCTTTAGCGATGGTTATAAAAACCGTCATGAAAAATAGTGCATTTATAATCTACCATTCATATTGTCAACTATTTCAAAATTCCCGCGTATATAACAATTTTAACAAATATATCCACAACAGTCATAGCAGTAACCATCCTACACATTTACAGTGTACATAAATTATCAAACGTTGACCCATGAATTCAAAAAGGTATTCAAAATATTAGATTATCAATACAATTTACCCAAAGTATTCTGTTATAGTTGTTTTTCCAACTCTCAATGACATAACGATACGTGTCATGCCACAATAAACTCCATACACCAAGAAAAGGGGTAGATCTGACCTTTGCTGGTCGGCCTCTATGGACCTCGGGACACAAAAGACCTAAGCTAAAGGAACAATAGGAATTAGAGCGTAGGGAAAGCTCCATCGATCTCGAGTACAAAGTCATTATTACCTAGAGGCCGAGCGCCAAACCGGTCAAATCACTGTAGCAGAATGACAAGATAGCCTCCGTCTGCTCATCTCATAGGCACATCAACATTTAATATCCCCCAACTTTATGTCAAATGTCACCTTATTTCCATCCAATCAGTGTCTGGCAAGACAGATTTCACGTTCCACGAAGTCTTTTTATCTCGCCTCCAAAAGGCTTATTCGACACGCTACCCACGTCCTCAAGGACTCACGTATAAATAATTTCCCTAATCGCCAAAAGATGTTGTTTCATTCTCCCCTAAGGACTTTATGCCAGAATATTGTATATTTATTGACTTAGGCATCAGAGGCCCTTAGGCAGGGCGACCCCCCAGTTCCTCACCTTTAGGGTTCTTTTTATGATTTTTGCAATAGTCGAAGTCGTGAGGAGATCACCAAAGTGAGGAGGATGTTTAGCAGAGAGGAAATATCACGTACAACATCACTGTCACAGATCCTCCCGGAAGAAGCATTCCTACTTTTAATAAGAAAGGCCGATATATGTATTGTTGAAGTTTTCAACCAAAACAGTTGGCACTTTCTGTGGGAAAGACTGTAAAGCCTCCCCGCCTCTCCCGCAAGGAGAAATGGACCCAATATTCTACGGTCGATAAATTTAAAGATGAAAGGGAAGATTCACCCTTCCCTCCGCCGGGAAAGGAACTCACTACCATCCTCACGGCTACCCAACAAAGGAAGAAATATACAGTGGTTGTAACCTATGATAAAACCTAGAAAGAGAGGAAAGACGTATCAGCCACCATTCAAGTCATGATAGTCTCTTGCACGTAGATGGTCACCCTAGGGAAGTTGGGGCCACACCGAAGCCTAATTTTAGAAGGCCAAGTTCCCCTTTTGTAAGATTCTGGTTGGGGCCATCCCCTAAAGACAAAGGAGGAAAACAGAGGGAAGAAACCCTTGAAGAAACCTTAGAAGCAATATACGAGTAGCCGCGGATGTATCGGTGGGCCACCCTCCGTCCATATTTTTTGTATTTCTTTGACTGTCAGGAAGGAACCGCGCGATACGATTGAATGAGCCAAGGATTAGTCTCGAATGAAATACATAGGCTTGCATCAATTCTCCTTCATGGATGAAATGCAAGCCCAGGCTACGTGGCCCTAGGTCCCCCACATCCCACAACGAATGAAACAAAAGGACAATGATCGTTTCAAACTCAGAGCGTGGGTTAACAGGTCGTGCCAGGACACAAATCCTCAATGAGAGGGCCCACAAATGAGGTGAATGGAACCACAAGGATAGAGGAACGAGTAGTTGGCACATTATTCGAGGAGTAGACTGTAAAGGGAGCCTATAGGACTTGGAAGCTGGTCACACTCCCTCCAGACCGCTAGAGAAGCTTAGGGTATCTTACCACTAAGGTAAAGATGAACCTCGGAGAGGGATGCTTCGACTGAAAAACACAGGGCAAAGAACCAAGGAGACAGAAGCTCGGTTGCCTTCGACCTTCCACCTCGACGTACTCAGGGATGTCTGTCCGATAAGGTGTCTCCTTGTTTCTCCTCATTTAGAACTATCTCATAATTGAATACACTTTTATGAAAGAATAGGACATATTGTATAAATATTTGCTAATGTTTTTCAGACTACTCTACAAGTCTCCAAGGACCAACTCCCCTACGGTGTGCGACGAAAATAAAAAGTGATGACTCGTGAGATGCTTTAACCCACCAGTCGGGATTAAATAAAAAGTAATGATTGACAAGGGTTTCAACTTTGTCAAGAAGGCAATGATGAGAGAAATTTGAAGGACTGGCCATTTATAGGCTTTAAGGGGGAAATCGTTCATATAATGGACATTAAATTAAAATGGGCCATGATAGCGGCCATTGGGGCTACTCCACAATCAATGAGTGGTCGTTGTGCAGTCCAATGAGAATATTCTGGAAGACTAAATGGCAGAATGAAATGGCACGATGTGTGGAGAAGTCATGACTAATGGAATAATGACCCTCACTCTCCTCAACACGTACTCACGCACCATTAATGCCCTCACTCCCTAGGGGTTAACCATCTCGAAATGTGGGAAAGGTGAATTAGCATTGCACGACAGAAGGGTTCAAATAATTAATTCCCTTCGGGGCAGTCTCCCTTAACGAATAAAACTTAAAGCACAAGTGTAAGCTACTTGGATCAAGTAAAGTTTATTACACCCAAGTAGCTCGGATGCAAAGCTTGAGTTAATGAAGTCTTCGAACCTGGATATCAAAAGCTACTTAAGTCCTCGATTGGAGGCAACTGTTATAGGTGTTTTTTCAACCCTCAATGATACAACGACATATGTTGCACCACAATAGAAAACTTCCTACGCAAAGAAAAGAGTGGAATCAACCTCGGCTGGTCGACCCCTATAGAGTTCAGGACACACAAGACTCGAGCACATGGAAAATAGGAATAAGAGCACAAGGAGAGCTCCATCGACCCCGAGCTTAAAGTCATAATTACCCGCCGAAGGTGACGACCAATGTGGCACTCCCTCCTAAGCCCGAGCGCCCAACCAGTCAAATCACACTTACAAAATGATTGGATAACCTCCATCTGGTCATCTCATAGGCACATCAACATTTAATATCCACCATCTTTATGTCAAAAGTCACCTCTTTTCCATCCAATGAGTGTCAGGTAAGACAGATTTCGTGTCCCACAAAGCTTCTTCAACACGCCTCCAAAAGGCTTCTTCGGCACGCTACCCACGACACCGAGGACTCAGGCATAAATACTTCCTCTTATCACCGAAAGAGGTAGGTTCATTCTCACCAAAGGACTTTATGCCAGAATATCGATCATCTACTGACTTAGGCATCAGAGGCCATTTGGCTGGGCAACCACCCTCTAGTTTCTTGCATTTAGGGTTCTTTGCTATGTTTTGTTGCCGTTGAGTCGCGAGGACATCCACCCAAAAAGTGAAGGATGTTTAATATGGAGGAATGATCACGTACAATATCACTATCGTAGATCCACCCAGAAGAAGGATCCCTATATTTAACAAGAAAAGTCGACATATGTACTGTTAAAGTTTTCAACCAAAACATATTCAAAGTATGAAAATATACATATAATAAGAAAATATTTCATAAGCATCAAATAAAGTTCAAAGCATGAAACTCTATCCTCTACAAGACTTCTGCATAAACTTCATAACTAAATTTAGTTGAGCATGCATCTTTGAACATTCAGCTATCAACTTAGGCACTCATGCACATTAAACCCCCAACTTAAGCACTTGTACACATTGAGTCTCCAAATCAAGCACTCATGCACATTGAGCCTTCAGCTTGGAAACGGGTTTGCATTGAGTCTCAAGCTCATCTTTTAAACAAAAAGCATATTGAGTGAAAAATTTCCCACGGGAACGTGCCAATTATGTGAACACATTAGATGGAGTTGGACAGAGTCTTAATGAACGGACACTTTTATAATTCTCTGGATCTAATACTTGTGTGAGCACGTTGTTTGGTGAAATTAGATCACACCATCCAAAATGCATTGATGCGCTCTTTATGTTTTGCCTGCAATACAAAATTGAAACTTATTATAAATAAGCTTAATAACAACTGAAAATCTTTGTATAAATATTTATAATTTATACTTACAGTAATGTTTGCAATTTCTTCATTCACATAGTTTCATCCTTCCCCTCATGTCAGGCTACCCAGAACTATGTTGTTGAGGGGTCTTTTCAAGTTCTTATACATGTTAAATGAGAACATATGATTGAAATATTCTTAAAATAAAACTTAAATGTTCAAATTTATAAAGTATAAAGTTTACCTTTAATGCTTTTTTCTACTAAACTAATACGACTCAATGTATGAGGGTGTTTTTATTTATTTCACGATGCTTTGTATAAATATTTATAACTTGTACTTACAATAACATTTGTAATTTCTTCAATCGTATAGTTCCATCCTTCTGCTCATGTGAAACTACCGACAACTATGTTCTTGAGGGGTCTCTTCAAGTTATTCTGCATCTCAAATGAGAATATATGATTAAAACATACTTAAAATAGAACTTAAATGTTCACATTTATAAAGTATAAAGTTTACTATTAATGTTTTTTTCTGCTAAACTAATACGTCTCAATGTATAAGAGATGTATAGTAAAAAGGCATACCTTTCCTTCTTCCTAATATCATGTATGGACTATTGCGATAAAGTTTTCTTTTGTAATACACTCATCCCAATGATGCAACGCCTTTTCTTCTATTTCACATTTCAATGTATATTGCATCTTTAGATCATACTTCTCATCCTTCTATTTTTTATTAAAGGATTTCAAAACATACTCTTTATGACTTTCATCGACAATATATTTTGGCTACAAAAGTTCAATATATAATGTGTGGAATAATAAACATACAAGTGTCTTAGAAATATTAGTTAGTATCCATACATTTATATTTTTTTTACGCTTGAACTTTATGATAACGTGACACATGCTTCCAATCAAATTGTATGAGCAACAAATTGTGTGATCTACTAACGGTACCCAAAGAGTCTGCAAACTTGTCCTCTTTGTTACCGACGGGCTGACCTTCCTCACTGAAAGCCACATATATTCTATTATTTGTTGATCTAGCCCAAATGGATGACAGCCATGTCTGTCCATGTGTGCGCCGCTGAGATAGTCCTATATAACATACTATTTAATGGAATTGTAATAATTAAATGAACCATTACTTTATTATCTTTATTAACTTTAACAAGAGCAAATAAACATTCTATTTCCATATTTGTATCGTGATGTGGACTTGATCCTCATGATTTAGTGCAAAACTCAATATTTGATTAGGTATCCGATCGTGCTAATTGACATCTCGATGATCTCATGATGTAATCCTCCACAGGTTTATCATGATTTTATTTGATAAACTACTATATTTCCATCACTTGAAAATATAAAAAAGATACTTATTTATGAAATATTCAATTATATTATTCAGAAATATCGTTATCATCACTATTGTAATTATATGTCATGTCTTTGAAAGTTAAACCCTCCACATCTACTCGAACAAATTTCAGATCTTCTAAATTTTGTTCATCGAGAAATTCATCATTACGATGAATACAATATCATTTTCCTTATCTAATACTCTCATGTCATAAAAATCTCTAGATTTTGTATGAAACGTCACACTCTGAAATGTTTTCATGCATTACTTTACTTCTATTGTGACGGTTCATTAAACCGCCACAATTGGTTTGTCCTGTTGCGACGATTATGAAAGTCATCGCACTTGGTTAGACTGTTTCGACTGTTTTCGACTACCCGTCACAATACATCAATATATTGACGGTTGCAAGAACCGCCGCTAGGAATTTCACATTTTATGACTATTACGGCGGTTTCTTCAATCGTTGCAACTAACCGTTGTAATTGAGCTGTTTTCTTGTACTGTTTGTTGATATTTTGCCAATCATTTATTTTTACTGTTTATAAAGTAATTTGTGGATGTTAATAATCCTCTCATTAAATTAAACATCATTTAGTTAAATAAAATTTATTCTGAAATTATATCCAATAATTTCTCCATTTCTTCTGCATATAAAACTGAAGTCCCAGTTTAAAGAAAGGGCCTTATGTGAAAGCCAAACATGAATCCCATGTTAGCCCATGACTCATTGTCACTCTGCAATCTGCATGCATGCAACACCATAGGCACCGACATTATCTCTCTCTAAAAAAGATCAATTAAAACTAAGCCAGAACTCAAGGAAAGCAACCAAAGTGCTAACTTTAAAAGGAATGACAAGTAACAAAAATAGTGTATATCTACTCTCTCTTATAGGAATTATGAACTCCAACAGGTCTACTTTAACGTGACAGAAAAAAGGATCATGTTCTTATTAAAAAGATGGAAATCAAATTGATAAAAGCCTTAACATAAAATTAGCCACAATCAAATTTGTTTCTCTATAAGCTTTTTTTCTACCATTTTTAGGTTTGTGGTGGTGTGAGGGGTCAAAGATTTGGCCGCACATATTAAATCAAATCAGGTACTAAAAAGTTTCTTATATTGATGTATGCTGTTGCAACTTTTTTAGCCATTATCGTGCTCAAATTAGTGTGACAATAATAAGTATATTTCAAAAGGAGATAATGTTTTCTAGGCTTTTTTGGTGAAATACAAAGATATTTGCAGTACATTTTGCTTTTGACTTTTAATCTTTCTCTTTGTTGATTTAATTTGTGTAGAAAACACATTGCATGCATGAGGTAAGCGAATCTCCACCGCCTCAATCTACAAATTTGTGAAAAAAAATGATTTATCTTTTCAATAGTATCAATGTGGTGTTTTGATGTACTATTGATTCATCATTTGATCATTTATATATAGAGTTAACATCTAAAGTGGTTAATGATGGATCAATCGTATCAAAATTGACTTAAAACTGTAAAAAATACGCAAGACAGTTTTCGGTTTGGAGAAAGAGAGAAAATATCCAAGTTGTGATTTTTTAAAGATGCAAATTCCATGAATATACATGTGCGATTCTTATCTACAAATTACACAAGATGTTTAAATTTCCTTTTATGATTTGGATAATCGTTAAGCAATATTCAATAAAAAATGTAAATGTGCCTCTGAACATCTTATGTGTGATTAACTAGTATGGCAAAGAGTTATGTTTTCGGTGCAAACAAATGTTACACCTATAGAGGTCAGATGTTGGAAAAACATAACATTCTGATAAATTGTTAGATTTTTTGAATAAAAATAATAAATTTAATTGGTCATATAATTTAGTTAGAACTGATTTTCAACTAATAGTTAAATTGAAAATTAAGTTTGACAAACCAACTATAAACCATCATGGCTACCCTTAAAAAGGTCAAGCATGAGGCAAAAAGTCATATTTCCCTGATTCACCAAAATCCTTTTTGTCACCCATTTTTTTACTTAAGATACAGTTAGAAACCAGTCACCATAAGTCATGAGTATATATTAGTTTCTAACATGTAAAATTCTATGTTTCTTACATGTAAAATCAGCATGAGGCCAGTCTAATAAAGTTAGACAAATTATTGGATGTCATGTAATTTTTATGTCTGGTATTAATATAGGATTAACCGACATATCCTAGACCGGATTTGGTGTTCACCAACCGGACATTCGAGAAGAATGTAAACGAAGAACCAAGTTCTTCCAACAAACAACCAATAAGGTGGGATTTGTATTGTCTTTGCTATGTTAGTTTCTACAAGAGCTGCATGACTTTGCTCTTTGTCCTCCACTTCGGATTAAAAAGGGGAACACCTTTATCCATCCCCACCCTTATTTCCACCTCTTAAATCAAATTTTATTTGCCTATTCTTTAGGTTTTATGGTGCTTTTAGTAGTAATAGTTAGAAAACTCACATTTATACGTGTTGAACTGTGTAACGATTTATTTAGAATTTGAAAATGAAATGATACTTTCATGATTCCTATATCAAGATTGAATTCTTCTTATTCCTATGACAATTAAAATCTTCATTTGTTTAAATGTCAATTGGTCCCCTAGATTGTAAGATACTGAGTATAACTCAGTAAGCTAAAGTTTCTTGCAGTAAAGAAAGAGAGATAACAGGAAAAGAGATTTCAATATCAAACTTGACAGAATATCAGTTTCATTAACACTTTAAAATCGATATTCTTTTGTATTTATAGAGAACTATTTAGTACACACAATAAGCTACAAATACACGATTGTTATAGCTGAAAGAAGAGCTATCTAAACAGTTGAAGAATAATTGTTGAACTGATAAATTGATATCAGTTTATCAATTGATGTCAACTAATATCAGTTAGATACTAGTTGACCAAACTGAAAGGCTCGAGATGGTTGATTAAGCTAATATTGAAAATAACTTTGTTAGCCATTGTTATTTAGAATCTTCTCTTTATCATCCCCCCTCAAGTGAAAAGGGGAGGAAGTCACCTTGAGCTTGGACTTGAGGTATAGAAACTGAGGAGTAGACATGATCTTTGTGAGTATATTTGCCAACTAGTCTGTAGAAGGGACAAACCTAATGTCCAATTGTTTGTTGTGAACCTTGTCTCTAATGAAATGAATATCCAATTCTATGTGTTTAGTTCAAGAATGTAGAATTGGATTGGAAGCAAGAGCAATTGCACTCATGTTATCTACCTAAAGAATAGGTGGTTGAGTTAAGTGTATGAACAATTCAGATAAGAGACTTTGAAACTAGACAATTTCAGCAGCTGCATTAGACATTGACCTATACTCACTCTCAACACTTGATCTAGTAATGACATTTTGCTTCTTAGAAGACCAAGACTGCAAATTACCTCCTAAGAATATCATGCAGGCACTAGTAGACTTCCCATCATCAACATTGGCAGCCCAATCTGCATCAGAAAAATCTTGAAGAACTAGAGAATTAGAAGGTTTTAGGTGAATCTCTTCTATGATAGTACCCTTTAGATATCGAAGAATCCTTTTACATGCCTGCCAATGAAATTCTGTTGGCTGCTACAAAAATTGACTTAGTTTGTTGACCATAAACCCAAGAGTTTCTCTTGTCAAAGATAAGTATTGTAAGGCACCAATTGTGCTCCTGAAGAAAGTTACATCCTTTATTGGTTCACCAACTGAAATTGATAGTATAGATGAGACACATCCTGGTGAGAGAGATGGTTTGGCTCCCTCCATTTTTGTCTTCTTAAGGATCTTCTTAGTCTAAGATAGAAAAAATCCTTTCTGGTTTCTGAAAACTTCAACTCCTAAGAAGTAATATAGGGAGCCTAAATATTTAAGAGCAAAAGAATGATTAAGATCTGTGATAACCTGATGCAGAAGCTTAGAGTTATTCCCAGTAATCAACATATTATCTACATAAACAAGTAGGAAGATCATATTTGAAAAATTCATGTAAACAAACATAGATGTATCAAATTTAGTATTTAAGATTCCCCACTGCAATAAGACTGGTCTAAGTTTGTCATACCAAGCTCTAGGAGCTTGTTTAAGGAATGCCTTTTTGAGCTTGCACACATGAGAGGGTCTTTTCTTGTCTCCAAATCCTTCAGGTTGTGTCATATATATGGTTTCAATAATAATTCCATTAAAAAGACATTATTAACATCCAATTCTCTCACTTCCCAATTGAAACTCACAACTAGTATAGCACTAGTCATACTATTGTAGGTTTAATTACAGGGCTAAAAATCTTTGTAAAGTCAATCCAGCTGTCTGGTGAAATCCTTTGGCTACTAATCTAGCCTTATATCTTTGTATGCTTCCATCAGGATTCATTTGAAGTCTAAAAACCCACGTATTTCCCATAATTGACATAGAAGGCTGAAATTTAACTATTTCCCAAGTCTGATTTTTAAACAGGGCAGTGTACTATTCTAACACAACTTTCTGTCAATTAGGATTGGTGAAGGCTTTCTTAACTATTTTTGGTTTAGTTGGAAGAGAGAGAGTGGTCAAGGGATGTTTGGTGGCAGTATAGGATTTTGGCTTGAAAATATTATTCTTGGACATGGTTTACATAGGGTGAGCTGAGTTATGAGGTTTGGTTTTTGGTTGATTGTTGTTATGGTTATTGGTTTGACATACAGGAACAATAGTTAAATTGATAATTAAGTCATCAGAAATAGAAGGAAAGTCACATGTAGTACTAATATCAGAATTAACCAAAACATCAGTAAAATGACTATTATCTTGAACATCACAATTAACAAGAGGTAAGGAACTTGTACTTACTGTGGTGTCACCTGAAGGAGAAGTATATTTGTCAGTATCTTAATGTTGTGAGTTGAGAGGCAAATTTGTCACAAGAAAAGGAAAAGGAACTTGATTTGAGAAATCATTAGAAACAAACCTTTTTTTAGAGTATTTAGCAGAAAACAGTTGCTGATATAGGAAATGATTTTCATTGAATTTATAACATTCCTAGATATATACATTTTCCTTGTTTTGTGCAAGCATTTATAACCCTTATGCTCATTTGAGTAGCCTAAACATAGACATAAATCAGTGTGAAAATCTAATTTGTGCATGTTGTAAGGTCTTAGATGATGGTAGCATGCACAATCAAGAGTTCTAAGATAAGAATAGTTTGGTTCTAATTATACAACTTTTGATAAGGATAAATTTTGTCTAGATTAGGATTAGGCAACTTGTTTATCAGATGAACGAAGGCATGGAAAGCTTCACACAAGAAGGTTAAAGGCATAGAGGCTTGAGCTAGAAGGGTTAAGCCCATTTCAACTATATGTCTTTGTTTTCATTCCACTTTTCCATTTTGTTGATGGATATGATGGCATGGATACCTAAATTATATCTTTTGGCTTTGGAGGAATTTGGCAAAAGGCCTAAATTCACTTCCTCAATCTGTTTGGACAACTTTGATAGTTTTTTTAAAATGATTTTCAACCATGTTTTTGAAAATGATAAAGGTTTCTAAGGCTTCTGACTTGAGCCTTAGAGGATACAACTAAGTAAACTTTTAGTGATCATCAAGAAAATTAATGTAGCACTTAAACCCTTCTCTAGATGTATATGGTGATGGACCCCAAAAGTCTATGTGAATAAGATCTCAAGGTTTTTATTAGGCTGTGATGGAGATAAGGAAAGGTAAGACTTGATTCTTACCCTTTTGATATGCTCCACAAAATTGAGGTATTACTTTAGAATTTTTAGCATTTGGTAAGGTATTGTGAAGTAATATTTGAGTTAAAACTTTAAAAGAGAGGTGGCCTAGTCTTTGATGCCAGATTGTGCTTTCAATGTTATTTTGATTTAAACTTGATTTGCACATTGATAAGTTGTCATTTCTAGCTACACAATATGATGCATAATTTTTATGTTGATGATTAAAAGTATAAGACGTGGACTCACAGTTTGAACTAGTAAAGAATATACTCAGATCATAGAATAAAAGTTTATTTTTATTCAAATGAGGAACATATTGTTTACATTGACCTACTTTATCAGCAACAACAGAATAAAATGATGACTTTTTAAGAAACTCATTGGTTCCTTTTACAAGATTAAAATTGGGTTTAAAATCAGGAAGATTCTTTGAAGCAAGTAGATTGTTCTGAATGTTGCAATTAAGAGCAGATGGCTATTTCACATGAGGATATGTGAGCAAATATAGTCTTTCACCAAACAAGAGTCATGGTGAAATTCAATGAAAATGTCATTATCCTGAGTTAATTTAGATATTGATATTAAATTCCTTTTAATTTCATGCACTCTCAAGATTGTTTTAAGTTTTAGAAGGGTATTTTTGTTAGGTAAAGGGACAAAGGATGAACCAACATGTGAAATAGCAAGCTGCTTACCATTCTGAATAACAAGTTTCTCATTACCTCCATATTCTTGAGCAATACTCAGATTACCTAAGTCTGTTGTGACATGGTTGGTTGTTGTTTGTCAACATACCAAGTCATGTCATTGATAGTGTCGAGAGAGGCCATATATGCTGCTGGTGAGACCATATATGAAAAAGGTCATGAGTTGGAGAAATTATGTTGATGCTGAGTGTTGTTTTGGCTCCTAGAGGAGTTCTTTTCATATCTGTAGTAGTAGAAAGCATCTGTGTGCCCAGGCTTGGCACAAACTTGACAAATAATTCTATTTTTTGACCTACTAAAACCTCTTCCTCATCTCATGCCATTAAAACTTCCTCTACCTGATTGATTTTGTCTTCTGTAAAAACCTCTTCCACGATTGTTATGTTGTCGACCATTTTGGTATTTCTTGAAATTGTTGTTAAAGTTGGTGTTTGTTGCAACATTGGCACTTATTTTCACATTAGCCATCAATTCTAAATGTTGCCTTTCTAATCTACTTTCATGCACCATGAGTAAGGATTGTACATCTTCCAAACTGAATTCATTTTCTCTTACAGTAATACCCACCACTACTGGATCAAATTTTTGTCCAAGGCCATTTAAAACACAAGAGATTAGTTCTTGATCACTTATACCTTTGCCTACAGAAGCTAAACCATCTTATTTTTTCTCATTTTATCATAAAATTCTACTATGGAGCATCTCCCCTTATTGTCAGTTTGAAGTGCTCCTCTCAGTTGAAGTAACTTTACTTTGGAAAGACTTGAAAATTTCTTTCCAGTGATCTCCATACCTCTTGTGAATTGTTATAATGAGTAACAGTCCTAAGCGCACCTTCACTCATGGATGCTCTCAACCATCCTAAGAGGATTTGATCATTTCTTAACCAAGAAATGTATTTTTGGTTGCTTTGTCCGTTTGCCAGATTCTTTTGAGGCTTTTTTGATAAGCCAAAAATGATCATGCCCTATGAGTACTTAAACAATTTTATGATTTCCATAGTACATAACTGCTTCTGTCCAACTTTACAGTTACTGAACTATTGAAGATATTGGGAAAGATAGTCCCAGAGCTTTTGTACTGCCATTATTTTGGGTTTCACTAGATGTGGTTGAGGTTTCAGCCATCTGACACAAGTTTACGGCTCTAATACCATGTAAGATACTGAGTATAACTCAGTAAGCTAAAATTTTCTTGCAGTAAAGAAAGAGAGATAACACGCAGAGAGATTTCAATATCAAACTTGATAGAATATCAGTTTCATTAACACTTTGAAACTGATATTCTTTTGTATTTATAGAGAACTATTTAGTACACACAGTAAGCTACAAATACACGATTGTTATAGTTGAAAGAAGAGTTATCTAAGCAGTTGAAGAATAACTACTGAACTGATAAACTGATATTAATTTGATATCAATTTATCAGTTGACAACTTTGTTAGCCACTGTTATTTACAATCTTCTCCTTATCATTGATGACAAGTTTTCCTTTTATTTTCTTTTTCTTTTGTTACGTTGGGGATTCATGATATGGACTTTAGACCTCCTATTTTGAGGAAAGGTGTGGCAACCATTTCTTGATCCTCTTTTAATCACAAATGAATAAGAGTTTTTATATGGTATAGAGAGGTTGTTATTAAATGGAAAAGGCAATATATGAAATTTATTTGTCTAAATTATTGATGGACAAGAATTGAGGAAAGGTGTGGCAACCATTTCTTGATCCCCTTTAATCACGAACTAATATGGGTCTTTACATGGTAGAGATGTTTTTACTAAATGGAAAAAGCAATATATGAAATTTATTCGTCCAAATTATTGATGGACAAGATAGTATTGAATAAAATAGACTTTCATTGTATAAAATAATCAATGAACAAACAAGGGAAGTACATATTTTATCATATTTTTAAAGAAGGTTTAAATGGTTAAACTAAACATAAAAAGTTTATCTTTTTGAACCAAAGTTTATCCTTCATGAATACAACCTATCTTGGTCTATCATGTGTTTATTGTGTTATGTGCATGTCTCAGTGTTGTTTGACACTGCTCTTTTGATATAATACTAGTTAGTTGAAACCTCACACATTATGCATGTGTTAAACCACGTTAATGGATTATTCAAACTTTAAAAATGAAGCGATTGATTCATATTAACCGAATCATTCTTATTCCTATTACATGCTACATCATTTAATAGTCAATTGATTCTTATAGGTTTGTTTTTCTGTTCTCATCATCATCACACATGAGTACTAGTATTTACATGATAGGGTGGTTTCCATGAAATGGTTCCGATGAAAATATTAGTGAAATTTATTTTTCTGAATTATCAAAATAAAAAAGTAGTATTTTAAAAAGGTTAAAATACAAAATATACCTCTATACTTTGATGAAACTGTAAACTATACCCATACACTTTTTTTCATATTTTTATATCCATGCACTTTGACTAAACTGTAAAATATATCCCCCCATGACGTTTTTTGGTTAAGTTTAACAAAAAAACTAACTCCATCCATTTCCATCCATTTCTCCCAATTTCCTCCATTATTTCCCTTCATTTTCATCCATATCCTCTCATTTTAAGCCCTCATTTTCACTTTCCATCCATTTCCCTCAATTTCTTCCACTATTTCCCTCCATTTTCATCCATTTCCCCTCATTTTAAGCCTTCACTTTCAATATATTTTCCAAATCTTATTTTTTCACTTTCCTTTAAGAATTTTGTTTTGCTTTATTCTTAAAAAACTCTTCTTTGTTCTTAAAAAAATGTGCTTCATTCATACTATAATGAATTTTGCTTCATTCTTAAAAATATTTGCTTCATTCTCAAAAAAGTTTGCTTCATTCTAAAAAAATATACTATTCAAAAAATGGTTCATCATAAAAAAACTGCTACTAAAAAGATTTTCATTATAAAATTTCAATAAATTAAGTTATATTTTTTATTAATTCCAATCATATGAATAATACATTTGTAATTTATTTCTAATAGGAAATCATTGAGACTTTAGCTTCAATTCAATAAAAAAATTAAAGGATGAATAAAATGTTTGAATTACATTTGACATGTATTTTTTGGAGAGTCAAGTTCCGTTAAATCCTATAGAAAATATTAAAAAATGAAGAGTTTTTTTTACATAATTTGAAAAGAAAAACAAATTTTGGAGAGACGATGAAGAAGTTACAAACTTGTAGTAAAAATGAATTAAAAAAACAAAAAATCTCTCATAAAATTCTCTAGGATTGCAATGATCCAAAATAAAAGTAAATTGTAAGTAGGACTACCCAAAAAATCCTCCAAATAATAGGGATTGTGTTTTTAATCATATGAATGAAGCATACTTTTTTAAGAATAAAGCAAAAAAATCATTAAAGAAAAACAAAAAAATCAGATTTAGAAAATGTGTTGAAAGTGAAAATGAATGTTTAAAAATAAGGGGAAATCGATGAAAATTGAGGGAAATAATAGAGGAAATTGAGAGAAATGGATGGAAATGGAAGGAATTAATTTTTTATGTTAAATTTAACCAAAAAAGTCACGGGGAGTATTTTACAGTTTAGTCAAAGTGCAGAGATATAAAAATAGGAAGAAAAAAATGTAGGGATATAGTTTACAGTTTCATCAAAGTGAAAAGATGTATTTTATATTTTAACCCTCTAAAAAATAATAAATTTTCATTGTGGAGTTTATAAATGATATGCAGATTTTTAGGGTTTTTGGAAACACTTTTAGAAAGTATAAATAATATCACATATTATAATGTTTGATATGATGAATTTAGTTTCATTTAAGCGAAGAAATAATATATATATTGGTTGTCAAGAAGGGTTAGACACCAAAAAAATAGAGCAGTGTTACGATAACTAACCCATTCCATAAATAAATAGGGTGTAATTGATTAAAGAGCCACTAAATTAACATGCACTTGTCCCGAATTAATATGGTTACCCTTGTTAATAACTGTCCCTGACCAAGTGTAACGGACGGTCCTTGTTGTTTATAGAAAAATATTAAAAATGATATTATATATACAACTTTACATCTTAAATTCAAGAATAGTTTCAATTATTATGAAATTTTAATTTTAGCATTTTTCTCATAATTATTAACCAAATTGTAAGATTTGTTTGCCGAGATAGATTATTGAAATATTTCTATAATATTAACTTCAATTAGTTAGATTAAGGGAGAGAGAAAAGATTGATTTTCCTTCCCTATTTATCTCATTTTGCTCTAATTGCAAGGTATTGACTTTCCACTAGATTCGGCCCAACCCAATTTCAATTGGGCAGCTAACACAGTTGCTTCTCTTTTCTTTTCTTACTGTTTTTTTTTCTTTTTAATAAAAACACACTTCAAATTAAATCCAAATTTGATTTTCCGTTGATGATGAGATTCTAATTGTTGTATTCTTAAAAAAGTTGTACTCTCGTTTCCCGCAACAATTCCACGTAGGCAGAAGTGGCTTCATGAACTAACCAACAGTAAGTTCAATTGGTTAAGAAGTGTTCATTATTTGCTCAATACTTGAGTTTGAGTCTTGTAATTGTAGATACCATGGGCCATGGGCCATGATGTCCTTTCATATATTTGGGAAATTTTTTAATATAGATAAGGTTATTAGTAGTATGTTAAAAAATAGTCGGGTTTCAAAAATTGTAGGCAAATAGTAGGTTTTTAAAACAGTTAATAAATTTACACCATAATACCCTTAATCTATATAAAGAAACTACATTTTAAATATTGGTCAATCGAATTAAAGTTATTGATATATAAGTCTATATACTTATAATTAAAGAAACTATATATTTTTTAAATTTAAAATTTAAATTTATCACATAATCAACTACTACCATAATAAATGATAATTTAGAATTAATTTAAATTTATTTAAGAATAAATTATTAATAATAAATATAAAACGTTATTTCGTAATGAAATTAGAGTTTGAAAAAAACGTTCAACTATCAATATAAGAGTAAATCAGTTTCAATATCCATATTTTTATGTCAATTTAATCATTTGATTTAGAAAAAAACTAAAATCTAAAGATTGTAATTCAAGAAATCAATGAAATATTACCAAAATTCTAAATAAAAATTGAACAATGATATGATGAAACACTAGTTGTTTAAAAAAACTGTATAATTCCGCTAATCCCTCGTCTGAGATGATTGCCCAGCGGTGTCGTGCTATCCCGAGTCTTGTTACTCAAGAGATGAACCTTGAGCTTACCAAGGATTTCTCGGCTATGGAGGTAAAAGAAACTCTCTTTAGTATGCATCCGTTTAAGAGTCCTCGGCCCAATGGTTTTCTACTCATTTCTTTTACAGATATTGGAACACTGTTAGCATCGAGATTATGAAGTTTTGCCTCAGTTGTCTTAATGAAGGGACTGACTTGAGCTGTATTAACAGATCGAACATTGTTTTTGATTCCTAAGTCCTCCAGTCTGAAGTCTCCGAATGAGTTTAGGCCAATTAACATTTGTAATGTGTTGTACAAGACTATCTCCAAGGCGATTGCGAATAGGCTCAAATGTTGGCTTTCGAGGATCATCACTGAAGGGAAGAGTGTTTTTATTAAAAGGTCGGCTTATCGCTGATAACATTTTGATTGCCCAGAAAGTTATGCATGCTCTCAAAAGAAAGAAAAAGGGAAGATAGGTTTCGTTGTCTTGAAGATTGATATTAGCAAAGCCTATGATCTGGTCGAGTGGACTATCTTTGAGAGGTTATGGTGAGGATGGTGTTTGATCACAGATGGATTTCTCTCACTATGAGGTGTGCGACCATAGTGTCTACGGGAGTTGTTATCAACGGTCAGACGTTTGACAATTTTCACCCTTCCCATGGACTTCATCAAGGTAATCCTTTCTCCCATTTCTCCCCTTTCTCCCCTTTCTTGTTCATTTTGTGTGCTGGTGGGCTCTCTTATCTGTTGAAAGAGGCTGTTAGGGGTAAACAACTGAGGGGTATAGATTTGTGCAAGGGTTGTCCATAGATTTGTGCTTGGGTTGTCCTCAATTTTCGCATCTATTTTTTGTTGATGATAGTCTTATTTTCCTGAGGAATTCAGTTTAGGATGCCGAGGAGATCTCTTCTATTCTTTCCATCTACTTTAGGTAGAGTGTAAATTTGGATAAATCTCCTCTAGTGTTCAGCTCTAAGGCCAATCAGAATCCAAAAGTTAGTGTGGCTACTAATTTAGGGCTTCAGACCTCCCATTTGTTTGGGAAGTACCTCAGATTACCCTCCATCCCGGGTCGGAAAAAGGATGATTAGTTTAGACACCTAAAGGATAAGGTGTGGAGGCAAGGAGATCCTTATCAAAGAAGTAGCCCAGGCTCTCCTCATTTACTCGATGCAGGTGTTTAAGCTCATGATTTCTCTTTGCCATGAGATTGAAGCTCTGTTTGCTCATTTTTGTGGGTTTTTTTTTTTCTGAAAATGGGAATAAGTTGCACTGGACTTCGTGGAAAAATCTTTGCTTGCTCAAGAGTAAAGGAGTATTGGGTTTTCAAAACCTTATTTCTTTCAACAAAGCTCTCCTTGCTAAGCAAGCTTGAAGACTACTCTCTAACCCAAACTCCCTGGTGGCCATAGTCCTTAAATCTGTGTATTTTCCTTCCGAGTCTTTTGTGCCCTACAACGGTAAAGCTTCTAGTTCGATTTCTTGGAGAGCCATTTTTTAGGGTCGAGAGCTTCTCTCTAAAGGGCTACGATTGAAGATAGTCGATGGTAAATCGATGAATGTATGGTCTGATGATAGTAAATGGTAGATCGATAAATGTCTGGTCTGATCCGTGGATCCCTAGATAGGTATCCTTTAGACCCCTTTGCCTGAACTCTTCAGCGGTGGTAGCGAATTTGAGTCTCTGATCTTTTGAGGACCATTGTTGGAATCTTGGTGCTTTGTAGGAGAATTTTATTGAGGGGGATGTCAAGGTCATCCTATTCATTATGCTAATTCATTTCTATGGGGATGATTATCTGCTCTGCCATTTTACTAAGGATGAATCTTATTCCATTAAAAGCGGGTATAGGCTTGACTTCAGGTTGAATCACCGGGAAGGCTCCTCCAACATTTCGGGTTTTGAAGCTTGGTGGAAGTCCCTTTGGGCCCTTAAAGTTCCAACAAAGTCAAGATTTTCCTTTGGAAGGCGTCTAAGAAAGGTCAATCTCCCTCATCATGGTTTGAAAGTAAGTCTCTGCTATAATTTTTGTGATGAGATTGAGTCCACTATTCATGCTCTTTTTCTCTACCCGTTAGCTGAAGATGTATGGTCTTTGCTTAAGTGGTTATTTATGTCTACTGCTTTGGAGGATATGGACCCTCACTGGTCGTTTGTGGCTGTGTTTGATGGTTGTTTCTCCTCGTGCCCCCCCAATCCGTCAGAAAGCAACTGTAGCTTGATGGTTTATTTGGTTCCATAGGAACTCCTTGCTGTATGGTGGGCAACCGAGTAGTGGTGAGGATACTATTTCTGGGCTGCCTCCTTTCCTGGATTCTTGGTCTTCGATTCAAGCTTCTAGGATGCCTTCAGTCAAGAGCCCGGTTGGCCATAGCTTTTCGGGTTGGTCTCCACCTTCTTCTGGTTTGTATAAGCTTAATTTTGATGTTTCAGTCTCCTATTCTTCTTAGGGTTTTGGGATGGCTATTAGGGACAATAATGGCTCGATTGTCTTGGCCTCTTCAGAATTTTATGTTGGCGTGCTTGATCCTCTGGTGGTAGAAGCCTTGACCTTGCTTAAGAGTTTCTCTCTCAATAGCATATTGGGTCACCCCATTCAGTTTATTAAATTCGATTGTCTGAATCTGGTGAATATGATTGGAGATCTCTCCCCTGCGTTTGTTGATATTCATCCCATTATCTTGTCTATTAGAGAACTTATTTCTTATTTTCCCAATTGCTCCTTGCTTTTCTCCCCTAGGAGATGTAATGAGGTTGCAGAAAGATTAATGAATTTTTCTACTGTTCATCGTTCTTCGAATGTCTGGGTTGGGTTTGCCCCCCGATTATTACAGATCTAGTTATTTCTGCTGGTTAATGAATATAGTTCGTTAAAAAAAGAGTCGTATTAATTTTTCCGCGACTCAAGGCAACTACATTTGTTTTGGAAATGGGAGAGCTATATGATATTTTCAGCGTGTATATGTTTCATTTAGCAACAAAGAATTGGCATTGATTCAAACAAATTCCTTTCATCACGGTTCTTGAAATAGTGGTATGTCTAAGCATCATCATCATCTGTTTCAATTACCATTAACTTTAGCTCCGCATCATGACTCATGGGTGCGGTGGGAGAGACTAGATACTTTGGTACAATGAGGTGACTCATGGGCGTAGTGTTTTCTATCAGTGTGATTGTTAACTTCTAAACCAATTCATAGGATCTTACAATTTTACGATCTAGTGAATTATAATTTTGTAAAATATTCATATCAAAATGATATAATATATGTTTAATTTTTACTGAATTTCAATTATTATTTATTTATCTAAATTTCACCTAATTATACAGAGAAATTATCAATTATTTTAAGAATTACAATAGGTAGTTTTTTAAATATTATATCATAATGTTATTAGTATATAGTACGTGATTCAATTTCTATCGTCTAATTCGATTCATGGATTAC
The DNA here is from genome assembly GCA_003255025.1 of Datisca glomerata. Classification (NCBI taxonomy): domain Eukaryota; kingdom Viridiplantae; phylum Streptophyta; class Magnoliopsida; order Cucurbitales; family Datiscaceae; genus Datisca; species Datisca glomerata. Next base: position 217,602 of record QANY01012075.1, read on the forward strand.
TCCACAGACCTAAACATTATATGATTCTGATTCTAACAACATTGTCTATTGGATAGTGTGCCCCTCTTCCTACCTAACTTTTATAGAAAAAAAATTATTATTTTTAAGCGTGACTTATGGACTAATGTTGTCCTTGATACTTTGAGAAAATAATTTTTATTTAATTTATTTTCTAAAAGCTCATTTTTATCAATTTAAGTAATACGTGAGAATTTAGGAAATCGTGTAATTTATGGTTGATATCTTATGATGACGAATTGATCTGATCTTACCTTATATTTCAACAAAAAATCATGTAAGATTTCAAGTCTGCCAGCTGATACTGTTTATAAAGCTTCAAAATTCAAACAACATGTCAACGATTGTTTTCTAATATGTTATTAAAATGAAACCATTCTATAAAATCCAATTTGTTTTTTAAATATAATGTTGTTGGACTTTACGTGTCTAATTATTCCATTAATTAATGGTCCATAAATTTCTCTTTGCTCTAATTAATCTTGTTTTCTTTTTAATAAAATAATTGAAGGCATTCTAAGCCGATCTTCTAAATTTTTATTTCTTTCTTTACTCGTAAGTCATAAATTATAAATTCATATCCTCCTTCTACTAATTTCACACACGTCGCCCATTCAAATAATATTAAAGCTCACGTTAATCACATTTTTGGACTGGAAATATGGGAGAGATTATCATATTTGCATTTTCAACTCCGAGCAATATTGTTTAATAATTTAAACAAACATTAACGCTATGTTTAAATTAAAAAATATGAATGAAAGAAGAATTAGAATAAGACCAAAAGAAATTTAGAAGAGAACAAAAATTAATCATTAAAGTTGTAAGTATATTAAATTAAGCGAAAGTTCGTCTGACACCTTTTATAATCCACTTAAATATTACAAACAATAATTTAGTTAAAATATATTAGATTAAGTGTGCAGAGGTAATATTACCGTAAAAACCTATCCGACCTCACTATCTATCTAATCTGAAAAATAAACCAGGTTGATTAGGGTTTTGATGAATTTTAATTTAAATATTAAAAGAAGTTAATTTTAAAATTTTTAAACATAAGAATAAATTTAAGGGTCATTTTGATATTACATGTTATTTAAATGACGTTAGTATATAATTTAACGATTATGTGTTTCTTTAACAGTATAATCTAATATGAATGGAAGTTTATGTCATTTTTCAAACTAAAAAAATATTATTGTCATTTATGCAACGTGCATGGGCTGCATAAAAAGTTTCCCTTAAATTAACTATGTATGAGTGTGCATATAATTACATAGTGTTATTGTGAATGTTACTTAGTGAAGTTTGAAAATCCTATCGAGGTCAATGTTAAATATTTTGCAGATTCATTTTTTTAGAATAGTAACTTGAACATATCACCATGCTGATGTGTCATTATAATTGCATGGATTAACAACTACAATCTAAAAGAAATAAATAATTCCCCTTCAAACAAAAACGAGGAAACGAACCAACATCGTGACGTTTTAAAAAAATCCTCAAATAAATAAGGACAAACTTCCAACCAAGTAAAAGCAAGCTTAGCTACTACATAAGGCTTTTCTCTTCTCTCCATGAGAGTCTTTTCCTCATCTTCATAAGCATCTTCTTCCCTCATAATCGAAATATCATTTTTCCCTTTTGAAGCAAAGCTCTACATCATTTCTCTCATTCACCCATGGAGGACATCACCATCAAATGGCAGAACCACTCACTTACAGAAGAAGAAAATGAAATTGTTGACTTCTCCCCCTCACACATGGATATGGCTTTAAAAAAAACTTGTTGTCTTCTTCTGAAAGTCCACACCCAACACCCTTTCAACAAACAAGCTTTTAAGAAGACCCTCCTACAAATCTAGAATCTTACTCAAGGTTATGTTATAAAAGAAGTGAGCCCCGAACTATTCCTTGCTTACTTTGTAAACCCCATGGAAAGAAAGAAAACCACCCTCAATGAGCCTTGGCATTTTGATAAATCTCTCACCCTTATGGGGGAACTAGAGGTCTCAAAACAACCATCTGAAATCACTCTATCAAAAATCAGTTTTTGGATCCATATTTACAATCTACCCCTTACCTGCACGATAAAAGAAATGGGATAAACTATTGAAAACTCCATTGGTAACTTCAATGAGGTAGAACAAAACTCTGAGTGAGGTTGCTGGGGAAGGTTTATGCGGCTAAGAGTGCGCCTAAATGCTAATGCTCCCTTAGGAGTGGAATAAAACTCAAACTCCCTTTCAACGGGTTCGATCATTTGGGTTCCTTTCAAATATGAAAAATTGCAAGATTTGTGCTATTGTTGTGGAAAATTAAATCACACCAGCAAGGATTGTGACCTCTTCTCCTCTGACTCCTCTAATCCAAAACATCCCGATGAATATGGTCCTTGGTTAAAGGCAAGAGAAACCCAGATTAAACTTTCTAAAGCACACCCAAAAATGTTGATGAGCCCCTCCCATGAAATGAAAATCCGTTTTAAAGACTCTCCCTCCAATACTCCAAGAAAATCCCACTCGGAAACCCCCTTATCCTTACCGAAAAATCGAATTCATCCCGCTAGAGGAGTTTTTCATATGATTGTAAAAGCAAACTCGGGGATCTCTCAGAACAGACCAACTGACCCTTCGACATGTGGCTGCAAGGATGAACCTAGTAGGTCCGCAAGTATGGTCCCAGGAGACAACACGAACAAGATGCCCATCCCTGTAAACGGGAAAAATCAGAAGAAAATCCACCTGGTTAAAAATGAGATACCCCTAGAAGATTCTATCCACAACAGATCAGTAAACTTTAGAGACGAAGACCTCATGGTCTCCTCTCTCTTCTCTCCTAACATTGCGGCTCAACAACAACATATCCCCCCTTGAATTCCAATCCCTAAATATTTTGAATCCCTTATCTAACTCCATTATTGCAAAAAGCCAAACCACTGATGCGGGCCCATTGACCCGTCAAATATTTTAACCCAAAATCCTGCTCCAACTTCCTCAGACGCATCTTCTCTTAACCCACCCATCCCCTTCACCCATGCACCCTCCATCTCTCATATCCAAACAAAAAAAACCCCCAAAATCCCCAAAACAATCTTCTTCCTCTCCCCTTGGAGTCTCCAACTCAAAAATTTAGAAGCGACAAGTTTCAGCAAATGGTACCTCCCTCTCTACTGGTAAGAAATCAAAGTCATCACTACTTTTAGATGCTTCCATCATATCTCATGTAGGGGGTTCCAGTGAACGAACTTGTTGTGCAAAATGAATATGCTCAGCTAGAACGCTCGAGGCTTGGGTAATCCTTGAGCGTTCAATTCCCCTCATGGCTTAGTGAGTGGCCAAAACACAAGCATTTTGTTTATTTCTGAATCCAAGTTGGTTAGTTGTGAAGTTGAATCAATTCGTAGAAAACTGAGCTTCCATTCAGCACTGAGTGTTGATAGCATAAATAGAAAGTGGGGCTAATTCTTTTCTGGAAAGACGATGTATCTCTTTCCATTTACTCCTACTCGAAGGGGCATAAAGATGTTATCATCTCAGATTCTCAAAATCCATGGCGCTTAACAGGTTATTTATGGTAATCCCTGCCAAGATTTAAGACAGTATAGGTTGACCCTTTTGAACCGATTGTCTGCCATGTCTCCTCTCCCTTGGCTCATTATTGGTGATTACAACGAGATCCTCTCTAAGAATGAGAAATCTAGCGGAGCTCCTGATGGGATCGGTTGATTCTAAAATTAATTAAAAATATGTTTAAACTACGAACAGTTTGAGGGTAGAATATTTTTTTCTAATTAACTTATTTAATCAAACTAAATAATTTAAAACCAAATAACGTGCGCTTATGCATATACGACATTAAACGAGAAAATAAGGTTAGAAATAATATTTTCACATATACTTGTATCGGAGATTTTCTGAACTGGCAGAATTCCTTCAAGCGTTCTTCATGTTCTTCAAGCTTCGGGATCTGAATCACGTACTTGAACTCCAAGAATAATTTGTAAATTTCATCCACCAACAATCACCCGTTAATTTTAGAAATATATCTCACGAGAGTTTTGTGTAAGAATTTGAGTGTAGTATAACGATTGAAGAAGAAAAATAAAAAAAAATTCCTTTAATAATTTTTGGTGGAAACCGGGAGGGATTGGAAAAACATTTTTCTCCTCTTGCCTTGTTAAAAAGTAACTGTTTGAACTACGAACGGTTCGTGGGTGGAATATAGATTTTTTTAATTAACTTACTTAATCAAATTAAATAACTTAAAACCAAATAACGTGCGATTACACATATACGACGTTAAACGAGAAGATAATGTTGGAAACAATTTTATTTTTTCACGTATACTTTGTATTAGAGAATTTTTGAACTGGCGGAATTTCTTCAAGCGTTCTTCGTGTTCTTCAAGTTTTGGGATCTGAATTACGCACTTTAACTCCAATAACGATTTGCGAATTTCATCCACCAACAACCCATCCATTAATTTCAGAAATATATCTCACGAGAATTTTCTGTAGAAATTTGAGTGCGGTTTTTCAAAACGATTGAAGAAGAAAAATCGTAAAAAAAATTTCTTTAATATAATTTTCGGCGGAAACCGGGAGGGAGAGGAAAATGCTTTTCCCCTCTTGCTTTGTTAACAAGCAACTGTATCTTATCCAAAATCTATCTGCAATCAGATTGCTATTAGATATTGATAAAATATAATTTTTAATATTTATAAATATACCCATATATTTTTAAAATTCTGAAAATTCACCTCATATATTCATAATTGCTGAAAATTGAAATATTCCTTAGAGTTTGAGTTGTATCGAGATTCATTAATCCAATTGATAAATTAATTGATCATTATCAATTAATTAATTATTTAATTTTTATTTACTAATTATCCAATAATTTGAAAATAATAAACTAATTAATTTTAATATATATAATCACATTTAACTAATTAAGTGGCATCACCCTCACATATAGGTGTGGGGAATATGCTTTGTCACCAAAACTCATTTTGATTCAATTTACTGTATTCTTATTCTCATGAGCTATTTCTGAAACTGAATGGACTCACATGAACAAAACTAAGGATTCAAATATCCTGTGAATTTATCTTCATAACTTTTCGACCCATTTAATCCTGACATCGGACGACTCGTTTATAGGTTTGATGCTGAACCAACTCCTGATTCATGTGCGCTACGTTTGTTAATGTAAATAAACCATTTTATTTTCACGGTCCACAGAATATTTGAACATAATACCAATCGTGAATATCAGTAACAATAGAAAAATATAAAATTACCATTTTACCCCTCTTTTTATTATTTTATTAACTCATTTATTGATTGTGAATAAGAAAGACATAATAGTGGTATCTCGTACAATTCACAAATCTTAATCAATGACTCAATTGATTGAATATATAGCCAGGTTAATTTATTCATACACCCATCAATAAATATAAGGTGATATTTTTGCTTTCACAATCGAACCACAGATTTTCATATCTGCGAATCACGTAACCTCAACTTAATTGAATTACAATCCCAACAGTCGAGGTATTGCCTATCAATTCGTACTCACTCATTTGACATATCAAATATTACAACTAACTAAGTCAAGCTACGTATTCACCTCATGATTAAGGTAATTATGAAAATACTCTTAAGCTTAACAATTAGATTTAGAGCTTGATAAACGATTTTGGACTCTAAACTAATTTGTTACCAGTCTATTCAATATGTTCATAACATGTCTAATTTAACCGTTTAAATCCCCACTCCCATGTCCCAAGACTGACATCCATTGGTTCAACCTAACAGTAGTAATCGAATTCGATTGCCTAGTCGATTCTAAGACTGCGAATATCGTTCTGAACTTTCTCATAACAGTTAGTCTGGAGACACCTCTGTCTTCACTCTTTGTTCGTTGATGAATGTTCCAGGACTTGAGTAATTTATAAAAACACCTTAATTTAAAATAAAACCTTCAATTTATTCATAAGAATTCAATAATACTAATGTCTGAGAAATAACTAAATACAAATAAATAGTTATTGCACGTTATTTTATGGACATATTCTAATAATCTCTCACTTGGACTAAAGTAGACATGTACAATCTCTTATCCCCAAGCCCTCCAGATGACCATAAAAAACTTTACCACTTAAAGTCTTTATGAATGGATCTGTCAGGTTATTGACCATCAAAATATGCGTAACCACAACGTCTCCACGCTGAACAATTTCCCTAATCATGTGATATTTACGTTCTATGTGTTTAGATCTCTTATGGCTTCTAGGTTTCTTAGAATTCGCTAAAGCCCCACTGTTTTCACAATGAAGTGTCATGGGCTTGTCAGCGTGTGGAACGACTTTCAGAGTCTTGAAGAACTTTCTAAGTCATACAGCCTCTTTTGCAGCTTCACAAGCTGCCACATATTCGGCTTCAATGGTGGAATCATTAATGCTAGATTTCTTGATACTTCTCTATACAATTGCTCCACCGTTCAGGATGAACACCGATCTTAAAGTAGACCTCCTAGAATCATTGTCTACTTGGAAATCAGAATCAATATACCCTATGATATTTAGGTCAGTACCTGAATACACAATCATGTAGTTCTCTGTTCTCCTCATATAATTAAGGATGTGCTTGACGGTATTCCAATGCCCGATTCCAGGATTAGATTGGAAACAACTCACTATGCCCATGGTATAGAAAATGTCTGGCCTAGTGCAAAGTATCACATACATGAGACTTCCTACGGCTGAGGTATAGAGAATCATTTCATGTTTTCCTCATCTTGAGGAGTCTTGGAAGTCTGCTCCTTGGAGAGGCTGACTCCATGTCCAAAAAATAGAAATCCTTTCTTGAAGTTTTACATATTGAAGTGATCCAACACCTTTTAATATAAGATGTTTGAGACAGTGTCAATTATATATTCTTCCTATCTCGTGAAATCTGAATACCTAAGACAAATGCAGCTTATTCAAAATTCTTCATATCAAATTGCTTTGTAAGCCAAATCTTGAAATCCGATTCGCAGTGAGTAGAATATCATCTATGTATAAGACTAGAAAAACCACATTTCCTTCGTGTATCAGCTTATACACACATGGATCATCCACTAACTATTCAAAATCATAGTTTTTAACAGTTTCATCGAATCTAATATTCCACGACCGTAACGCTTGCTTAAATTCACAAATGTACTTCTGCAGCTCACAAACTTTGCCTTGCCATTTCTCTATAAACTCGTCTGGTTGAGCCATATAAATGCACTCAGAAAAGCAGTCTTGACGTCCATTTGGGAGATTTCATAATCAAGGGTAACAACAATGGATAAAAGGATTCGGATGGATTTAAGCATGGCCACCAGCGAGAAGGTATCCTCGTAGTTTATACCTTCCTTCTGGGTGTAGCCCTTGGCTACTAGTCTAGCTTTGAATGTCTCTACATTCCCATCCAGACCTCTTTTCTTCTTATAAATCCATTTGCATCCTACGGGTTTTACCCATTCAGGAGTATCTACAAGCTTTTAGACTCCGTTCGAGTACATCAAATGTAACTCAATATTCATAGCTTATTGCCATAAGTTTACTTTAGGACCTGCCATGGCCTCTGAGTATGAGACATGTTCATCAAGGTCCTTATCTGAGACAACTGTCAAAGCTTCTCCATAGGACATATACCTCCCGGTTTGTCTCACAACCCTCACACTACGTCGAGGCTCCATAAGCTCTGGCTCTTGTCGTCGTTCGTCCATTATTAAATCAAAAATAATTTCTGATTGAGAAGTCGCTGTCCTCCCACTTAATAATTCTCCTAGCATAACTGTGCTTCTCGGCTGCACACTTTTAATGTAATCTTCTTCAAGAAAATGAGCATTCATGCTAACGGATGTTTTCTGGTCAGTCGTACTGTAAAAGATGTACCCCTTCGTTCATTTAGGATATCCTACAAACATGCATAATTCTGAACGACTGGGCAACTTACATGTCTTAGGTTTTAGAACATGTGTTGGGCACCCCCCATATTTTAAAATGGTTAATAGATGACTTTTGTCCATACTATCTTTCATATGGTTTACTAGGTATCGTCTTCGATGAAACTTGGTTCAGAAATAAGCCGTTGTTTCTAAGGCATATCCCCAGAAAGAATCTGGGAGGGATGAGTAACTCACCATGGATATAACTATATCCATCAGAGTTCGATTCTTCTCTCTGACACACCATTTTGCTGTGTTGAAACAAAGAAAGAATACACTCTTCCTTACGAAAGTCTTTGAATTCTCCTAGCAAATACTCTCCACCACGATCGCATCGCAGTGTTTTGATTTGTTTTTCTAGTTACTTTTCAATCAAGGCCTTATACTCTTTGAACTTTTCAAAAGTTTTAGACTTTTGACACGTTAGTAAACATGACCAAAACGTCAGTTTTCAGCAGTGAAAGGTACGAAGTATTCATAACCTCCTCTTACTTGGATATTCAATGGCTCACATACATCACTATGTAGAAGTTCAAGGCATTGAGTGGCTCTTTCATATTTTGCTAAAAATGTCTCTTGGTCATGTTGCCTTCAATATTGGATCCACATGTGGGTAATGATCCCACACTTATAGTTTGCAAAGTACCATCCTTCACAAGTCTTTCAATCATGTCCAGGCTAATATGCCCAAGGCATAAGTGCAATAAATAGGTTAGATCGGTTGAGTCATACTTCAACATTTTACTATCCCTTTATGAATCATTATTCACTTCAGTGTCACATATCATTAGAACTATTGGTTTTACGTAAAATAGTTTATTAAACATGCGTGCAACAGTAATTAAGCATTCATTTCAAAAATATATCAATATCTTTATAATGAATTTAAGATCAAATCATTGCTCAATTAAACTAGCTACTGAAATAATATTTTCCCCAAAAAATCAGGGTATAATAAACATCACGTAAAAACAGATAACCGTTATCAAGTTCCAATTGATACAGCCAGTACTAGTACTTTATTCCCCATACGGACGATGAACTCAACCAAGATATCTACTAGATAAAATCCAAGAAGTTGAGTATCTTTGACTCCACAGTGATGACATTTGTCTCACAACATGTCCACCTTGTAGTGCCCTTACCATTTGTAACTTTTGAGTTCTGCTTCTTAACCTTATTCAGACTTTCTCTCGTGTTTCTTTTTGGCGCCAGAGGTGCAAGGCTTACTTTCAGTAAAGTTTGCCTCTCTAATCTGTCTCTTGCCCTTTAGAAACAAAGTCTCAGCGGCTTGCAACTCCTTCATAATCTCAGAAAATGAGTACCCCAACTTATTCACCAAATAATTAAGTTTGAAGTTCTCGAAGATATCAGGCAAAGTCTCTAAGATCATATCCACCTGAGTCTCGCAATCAATCTTAGCACCCATGATCTCCATCTCATTCAGATAACTAATGATTAGCAATATATGTTTTCTGATAAGAGTTTCAGGCTTTATCCTGTAGCTCATAAGGTTTCTCATAACTGCATGTTTGGCTTAACGACCCTGATCTCTAAACATTTCGGTGATGTTCAACATCATATCAGCAGTGGTTTCCAAATTATGATGTTGTTGTTGCAACACATTGCTAACAGAAGCTAAGACGTAATATCTGGCTATCTCATCAGAACATAGCCAGGAAGCATAAACATCTTTTTCCTCTTGAGTCGATTCACTAAAGGGCTCAAAGGAACAAGGGATGGTGAGCACAAACTTGTGCTTTTCAATCATCTGTTTGATATCAAGATTGTGTTTCCAATCATCGTAATTATCACCCGTTAATATTGCTCGCATTTAAGATAGTTGAGAATACGTATATTGACATGATTATCGAAAAGAATAAATAAAATGGTGTAAATAAATGCTCAATCGTTTAGGAAAGTATGATGCATGATGCAACTACTTAAATATTTAAAAATCCATCAAAAAATATTTCCTCCATGATGTTACGATAAAAAAATGATAGTTTGTCTCATCGAGGGATGAAGTCCAAACTATTTCCTATCGTATCGAGAATCTTCTCGTTTGGTTAACGTTCAAATGTCTCAACATCTAACTTAATCAATCACCAATGGTTTTGGTCACTTTGGCCCCATCGACTAACCCCCAAGTGGGGATTTCAAGGTGCCTCAGTCTAAGTGTTTAACCAACACTTTGACTCATAAAAGTTACTATGGACTAACAGTCTGTCTTTGGGACGACCCTACCCCACGACTTCCTTTAAAAGTCTTAACTTCTCAAGCAACTCGATGACTCAAAGTGTTACAACTTCAAAATTTCTCCCATTGAAGAAAGGACCGTTATAGGAAGTTCTAAACCATTCCTCATACTCGATCAAGTTCACGTTGGAGACCTTGAGAACATTTCAACGTAAAAGACCCTCCCACTTAGTTTTTGAAATAAAAACTTTTGATTTTAGTTGTTTTTCGAAACATAACTTTTATTCATTTGAAAAACGTAATGAAATTTATAAATATTTAATTTAATTTTAAATCCTAATTTAAAATCATAACCATTATAGAATTTTGCATTGTAAATAAGTTATAACTTTTATAATTAATCTACTATGATGCATGTACGTGCTACATAGCAATTTGATATTGACATGTCCCTAGTTCTATCTGGCATGTTATATGATGATGAGCGATTAAAATTAAATTATACATTTAAATTAACCTCCATATTGGATTATTTCTAATTACAACCTAAAAAAGAATAATAAATTATAAATTAATTTACAAATCTTCGTAGCGTCTGTAATTGTCTATTTGTCTTTCAGGTTATCTCACCACTTTGTAACTCTTTACAAAAATCCATTCTCATTTTAAAATCAAATTTAAAATTCAAAATTTAAAAATAAAAAAACAAAAAGATAGAATAGATAATTATCTTTGAATTTAAAATTATCTTTTATCCGTTTAAAATTTAAAATTCAAAATTCAAATTTTAAAAGATAAAAAAATAGGATAAGAATTATTGAGAAACATCACTGGGTTTCCGAAACCTTAATTGTTATCGCTACCATGCAGGGCACGGGAGTGGACAACGGCGGCAACGGGCACCAGAACAGTACTACGACCGTCAAAACAGAGAGAAGGACCATTGCCTTAAGAAACATAGAACCATCGAATGAAACCCAGCTCGAAGGATATGGAGGCTCGCACGAAGAGCTACATCCCTACACGAGCTCCATCCCTGAACGAGCTTGAAGGAGAGGCTCCATTCCATCATCAACGAAAGTAAAGCTCGAGATCGAGATCTGTACTTTCAAGCTTCGATTTTGGATGAGGTTCATTACACCTTCAACTCGAGCTTGAGATCTGCACTTTCAAACTTCAATTTTGCAGGTTTTTTGTTGATTTTTTAGTGTTTAGATCTGCACTTTCAAACCCGATATTTTAAGCTTTCCATTTTCCTGTTATTTTTTTTATAGTTCTCTTCGAGATTGAAGGTTTGTCTTCTTGGTATTTTTTTTAGCTTTCGATGTTTTTTTTTGGAATTTCGTTGTCGGTTTATTTGCTCGAGGAGTTGGATTTCTGTTTTTTTAAGGCAAGGATCCCTCTCACAGTTTCTAATAAATGGTAAATGTGAAAGAGATGTATGTTTTGCATAAAATTAAAAAGTGCAATGATTTAAATGGTCAATTATGAAGTGTAATGTTTTGCATAAACTTGAAACACCAGTGTTTCTTGCATTTTAGCCAATAAAAATAGTGACTCTAATTCTTAAAAAAATCGGTGTAAAAATTGTTCCCCGCGCCAACGAATTTTGAGTGTAGTCTGCATGAAGTTTATATAATACATATTGTATATATTAAATAAAGGTTAAAATGCAAAACATACCCCTGCACTTTGATCAAAATGAAAACTATACCCTTACACTTTTTCATATTCTTATACCCTTATACTTTGACCTAACTGCAACATATACCCCTCCGTTAAAATTTTTGTAAAAAATAACTATAAAAGTCACATGGTACACACGTGCCAAACTTCCCTTAACCCTATGTTTTATTTCAATGATTATTGGCATTTTTAGAAGTTGAAGTGCCCCTTAAATTTAAGTTGCCTCCTAAACTCCTTCAAGTAGCCTCTGAGCATTCTTCTCTAAAAATAGCTTACCTTCGACAAGTTTCAGTCAGCTTAGAAATTGAAATCAAGATATAGATCAAATTCTGGCAATTTGTCTTCTCCGTCATAATTCCTATACAAGAAGGTAACTCTTATCAAAATCAAGCCGCCCTCGTCAACTTCATGTACGAAAGTATAACAATTTTCGTTTCCTTGGGTATGCGTATTCAGAGGAGATGTTCCTATTTGTCCCAGTATCTATGTAAGGACCGTCAACTCTGTAATTAATGTTAACGTCATCATTATTGTTGGATTCCCTAGAAGAACCACAATCAATGTTTATGAATCCAACAAACAATCATAGACACCACCAATTATTCAAAGTAACCTATTAACCCATTAAACAATGGCATAACATAAGTGATAAGCCAAATTCTAACCTGTTTGGAGCTGCCCATGGACTGAAACGTCAGCTACAATGAAAAGCAGCCAGAACAGGAAGAAACTAAATAGTATCTCCATTTTTCAGCTCTGCTCTTCGCAAAGTCTTATGCTAAAAATTGCCGAAGACAACATAAAATGATAAAATCCAAATCCTTACGAAACCCTCGCTAAAATTTGGGGACGTTCATAATTGGGATTTCCAAGTTTGGACCCCTGAGAATTTCGTTAAATGTGAGATTATTTATCTTTAAAATCATCATACTCTAGTAAAAGAGGGAAAACTTTTGTTCATTGTGGAGAAGCTTCTTCACTTGGTAGAACTGGCCAAGAAAGAAGAGAAATAAATGGAGATAAAACAAAAAACAAAGAGAACTTTGTTAATGGCGGGTCTATAAGGTCTCTAAATAGAAAAGGCAAATAAAACTTTTAACATTCTTTTAAAAACGATTGGGGTCTTAATTTTGACGGGAAAGATGATGGCAAGAAAATGAGTTAGCTTTCTGTTAAATTTAATCAAAAAACGTTATTGACAGGTATATGTTGCAGTTTGGTCAAAGTACATGATTATAAAAATATGAAGAAAAAAAAGTGTAGGGATATAATTTGTATTTTCATCATAGTATAAGGGTGTGTTACATTTTAACCTTAAATATATTTCATTTCTCACATAAGTATATATATAAATATATTATGTAAAGTACTAAAATTTGGAATGTTACACTGGGAAAACAAAAAAATTTGGGTGAATGAATGATCTTTTTTAAGCGTGTCAATGACTGTGGTTTATATTTTTTATACTTAAAACATGAAATATTTATGAATATTATTAAATAATGAGTGGGGCCGTGGGGGCAAAGCTCTGATTTTCAATGGGTAAGTGCACAAATAAGCTGTGGGCATTATTATCACACTCACTGCTGGTGTGAGCGACCATACTTGATGACGATCAATTACGGGTAAGACATATCCAAATACATGCTTTTCGATTATCAATTACGATGACGATCTGCTTAGAGGAATAGTTGAAGAGGATTTCTCTTTCGGTTGAGAGTAATATGAGGGGCGAAGATGGCAACCGAAATAAGGATAGCCAACCGCCGTCGACAAACAGACCCTATAAAGAACAAGTGGAAGACATGAAGCTCTGGGGCGTCTTCCTCTTCGGTCTCATTGGAGCCACAATCACCACTTTGGCGGTGAAATTTTTAACTCCACTCCTCGCATTTCTATGCCGGTCGAGTTTACTTACCGATAAGCAAAATTATCTGCCCGTTTTCTCGTTGGCTTAGATGCATGATTCCTGTACCTTATATTTCGAATCAACATATATCTTTACGTTTTGTATACTCAGTTAAATACCATTTAGGATTGACTATTGAGAATTGAGGTGTAGTCATGCATCAATTGGTCGTCGAGAAATAGTTCAGGATGATCGGAATTCTAAACCCTAAACCCTAATTGGAATCAAGAGGTCTTTTAGTAGTTGAAACCTTGCAATGCTACATCGTCGGAAGATAAAAAAAATCTTACGGTAGTGGGCTAGTTGAGGACCTGTTGCGGTTCTCTGTTATTCGACTCATTTGGAGATTTTCCCCCTTTTATTAGGTTTATGCATCATGCTTTATAACGAAGTGTGAATTGGAATTATGGGATACTTCAAAATCTTGCAACTTCCTCTACTGGGGTTCAGGTGAGAACAGGCAACCCCTATTCTTGCTCTCTGCTCATTACATTTGCTTTTATATCCAACCCCTTTGAACCAGGAGATGAACTCTAATTAATCAAGGATCATTAATTGACACAATTTGTGTTGCAGAATACCGAGTGAAGAGGGTGTGGATAATGATATTTTTTGAATCATGTTTTAGATGTATTGATAAAGCATGCTTTTGCACATGGATCTTTTCTTTAGATATGTGAAACTTTTAAATCTCAAACTATAGATTGGGTGCCGAATTTCGATATGAGTAATTCCACGGTAATTCAACAGGTCGGTCGGCTACGAAGGACCGTTGACTGGTTTTATACTCAGGTGGACATAATTTGCCCGTTGATGATAAGCCTTTTATTGTATTCTAATATGCAAAACATCTTGGTTCTACTGTTGCAATGTGTAGCAAAAAATTCCTTTGAAATATCAAAATTTAGGCATCTTATGTTTTGATTTTGTACTGTAAAAGTTGTCCAGGTCACAATCATCAAGGAAAGGAGCAACTGGCAGTTCATTCCGCTCAAGTTATAAGGAGGAGGGGTGGAAAAAGTATAGTCGTCGAAAGCAAGAAGAATATGAAGAAGAAATGGAGAGAGTGGTATTTTTTTTTTTCATGAATACTTTTGTTAGCTACCATCGTTCTATTCACGTAATGAAGTTTGAACTTGGAAATTATGTAAATATGCCATAGTTCTTTTGCATTCTCCTTAGTTAATTCTTTATCCACACATCTGCCGTTGCATCTTTCGAAATCTGAACTTGATCGAGAGTTAGAGAGTCAATGATCTTTACCAGAGGTGGGGGTTGGACTCAGAGTAAGTGACAAGAAAGATGACATGTCTTTTACTGGTTATATATTTTTCTCAGATTTCGACACAAAGATGACAATATTTTCATTAGTTGAGTCCTCTCGTCAAAGCTTTATTTACTATTCCTGGACGCACGAGTCACTGTAGTTTGTGTAAGCAATGTGTCCCTGAGGGTTAACTTTTCATTCATTTCCAATTAACCTTAGGGATGTAACTAAGAGCTGCCAAAACCTTTTTCCTAGGGGGTTGAATTCTAATTCTGTTATAATTTTATGTCATCATGATGTTAACCTTACGGATGTAAGTAAGAGCTTTCTGTGTCTCTCTGCGATTCATAGGAACGTTTAAGGAGAATGCAAAGTGTGTTTAATCGAGAGAGGAACAAATACAAGAAAAGCTACGAGAGCTGGACAGGAAATGGTGAGGGTGCATATCAATTCCAGCGAGATGATTGGTATTGGAAGACTCAAACCTCCCCCAGACACCAGAGAACTAATTACAGGGAAACCCCAAACAACATTCCAGACTATTCACTATCGCATCACTACTTAGCCTTAGGTCTCGACAGGTGAGTGTAGTAATCTATAGTGGAACTGCTTTTGGGCCATTTTACATACATAACAATATTCTTGATTGAGCAAAACACCAGGCTGGAAGAGTCATCTGAGAAAATTGTAGGGCTGGACATTTTTTCTTGCACAATAATTCTTACCAGATTATTCACAAGTTCTTTAGTTTTTGGAAACACAAGATTGACATTAGTTGTTTTTCTATCAAACAGGTCAAAAACGAGATCATATACAGATGCGGAGATCAAGGTATCCTGGCATAGTAAAATTATGGTTGCTTTATATTCTATT
Source organism: Datisca glomerata (assembly GCA_003255025.1). Taxonomy (NCBI): domain Eukaryota; kingdom Viridiplantae; phylum Streptophyta; class Magnoliopsida; order Cucurbitales; family Datiscaceae; genus Datisca; species Datisca glomerata. Next base: position 233,544 of record QANY01012075.1, read on the forward strand.
CGAGCTGTGAAAGCATTTATCTTCTAAATGGATAGTAATTTGTTATGAGATGTACAATATTAACGTAGATCATTTTGAAATTTTTATAGGTCAAGTGTGTCCCACTTATTTCTATTCGTCCAGTAGTTAAGATCTGATCATTTTTAATATCTTCTTTTTCACTATAAGTTTCATGGATACGGTAAATACATTACAATTTATGGATGTAGACAGCATTTCAGGCTAAGGCAAAACAGTTTCACCCAGATCAGAATCAGGATAATAAGGGTGAGATATGGTCGGTCTTTAGTAATTGAATTTCTTCACCAGCATGTGTCACCGTCCGTTTGTTATTTATCTTTGTGTATTCTAGAGGCTGCTGAGGCGAAGTTTAAAGAGGTAATGATGTCCTATGAAGCCATAAAGCAAGCAAGAAAGAACAGTCATCTGTAAGTTCGCCTTGAGATGGTTTATACTGGAAAATTCAGGTGTTGTAGAGTTTGTAACGGCAGAGCTTAACCTTACGGCTAAAGGGTGAACGAATTTGAATAGTCAATTTAGAGTTACAAGTCATACTTTTTGTATGGGTAGGCTGCTTTCACGGGCCGGATGTTTTTCTCCTTTTGTGTAACACGAATTTAGGGGGCTATCAACCATCAAGTGGTACGTAAGTATGAATGAATGAATTTGGGATTATTTCTTACCTACTTGTGTGGTGTGGAATTAACCGCTGTCCAATGAAATCCAAGAAATAAAACTCAGCCACCGGATTGAAAAAAAAAAGGGAATTTAGAAAAAGAATTCAATCATATTTAAAAAGCTAGAAAGGCAGCTCCTAGAAAACAAATCCTACCACTTTCTATTCAACCCCCCACCTCCCAAAAAATGAAGAAAAATGCGTATACAGAGTGGACTGACTTGACAACATTTTGATCGTCCATGTATTCTCTGTTTTGTTGTCAGCAGCATTTCACGATGGGTGGAGCTCTATAGTAAGCAGGAACGGTAGCAGGAAAGAACATTTGCCTAACTCCTTCTGCCTTGATTATGGGAAAGATAATTCCCGAAGCACCCTGAAATAGAGACACGACGTTGAGAACCAGTGAATTCTATATATCTTGCCAATTATATGAAAAATGGATGGAGAAAAGCTTTAATACTCACAGAGATCAATCTAGCACCAATCCAGATGCGTTTGGGTGAAGGAAATGGGACAAGTAAACGGCCAACACCATAAATTGCCACAGCGAAGAAGTGTAGGACCAAACTTAGTGGGCGAGGGTTCAATCCAGAGAGTAAAGAGACTGGTCCGTTTGAGAAGACTCCTCCAAGGCTCAAGTAATCAAAGCAAGCCTCTCGCATTTCCTTCCTAGCTTGATCAGGTGAAGCACAGAAGACTTTGTACAAGGCCCCTGCCAATGTGTTAATGGTGGACGCCACTGGCTGCAAATTGAAACAACAGGATTTAGCTTGATATTTATTAATGTGATATGGTTTTCTGAGTAAAGAAAGTTTTGCTTACCTTCCGGAGAGTGTAAAATGATTCGAGATATTTGGAGAGAGTAGGAGCATCATGGAGATCACGCAAAGGCTTGAGAAGATCTCGCAACACAACAATGTCAGACAGTGCCACAGTCATTCCTCCTCCAGTTAGAGGGTGGCGCATGTTAAATGCATCTCCCATTAACAGGGCTCCCGGAGTAGGATAAGGTGCGGCAGGCATGCTTCTATTCGGCATTGTTCTTATGTTACCCTTATCAATGGCAGCTATAAATGCCTCGTAAATCTGAGGAGGAATCTGTAAATAAATTGTTGATGTCAGTCAATGGCTGTTCTGTTCTTTTTTATCAGAAGTCAATGCCTTAATGCGGATATAAACGTAACAGAAGATATAAGAAATGTAATAATGTGGAAATATATATATATATATATATATACACACACACACACACATACCTGTGGAGCTACGACACTCTTCAAATAGTTTGCCATCTCACCATTTGAAACAGAAGGAACCTTCTGACCAGGTACATCAACGAGACAACGGACCTCTGTAGAACTAATAGGATAGAACAAAATGGGGGAAGGATCTGCTAATATTACATGCCCATGATTTGCATGAGGAAGTTCGCAATTCTCCAAGACCAACCCAACGAAACAAGAGGGAACCTCTACCTGCAAAAAGTAGAAGCAGGCATGATCAACATCAAAAACCAATTTGGTTCTCCGTAGAGATCAGGCAGTTCTGAAAGCACATAAAAAAAATGGAGTTTTTTCTCATTGAGATATTATAAAACAGGACGAAGCAATCGAACCTTAGGGTTGCAAAGAGAGCGGCGCAAGTTTGAGAAACAGCCATCACAAACAATTGTTAGAGGTGCATATGCTCTCATTTCTTCGCCGGTTTTCGTCTTGTATTGCACACCTTTTATTGTTCCCTTCTCCTCTAGCAGAGATGTGACTGTTCCTTGCTCCAGTTGCACACTAGACAAAGTAAGAAAGAAACCATTAATTTGGATAAACAAGATTCATGTATGCTTTGAACTACGGAACCCACTGAATTACTGCTGTCTATATGTGAACGGTGATATTATAACTTAATGATATCACTTGTATGTGACAATAAAAATATTAAATTATTAAGTTTCAATGGCATATGAAGAATATCTATTGGGAAAATAGCAGGAAAGGACAGGTTTCGAGGGTGGAGTTACAAAAATGACTGAAAAAATTTTTATTTGTAAAAATGGCCGAATATGACTGAGGTAAACAGCTCATTAACCAAAATTACAGTAGTAAATAAAATATTTACCATATTTTTGTCATTGTAAAAAAAATCTCTGAACACTTTTGTGAGCTAGGAAATGAGTCATTTTTACAGTTCTCCCTTGATATTTTGACTAGCTTCTAGATGCAACTTGATTGTTTCATTGTGTGCTTCAAATAATAACTGAACGGACTCATGATTCCAACATACAACCACCAAAGTTTGCTCTGGCAGCTAAGTCAGTTTGAGATACTGTGAAACTCTTTGAGATGTCATGTGCAAGAAAAATGATAAACCAAAGCAGTGACCAGCATGCATTAATCATTATAGAGGAGGAGATGTATACTTGGGGAGAGAAGCAGCCTTCTCTCGCATCCTCTGTATGAAGCGCCCATTGTGAAAGCTCCTCCCAGAGACATCTGAGTGGAATTTTTCCAAAGGGTAAGAAAGTCGTGTATCCTTCCCATCCTTGAAAAGAGCATAGCCATATACCCGCTGAGCATCAATTTTTTCAACGCAATCTGCAGTAAGAAATAATACATTGTGCATTCAACAACCAATTTTAGGCAGACCGTTTAAAATTGTTCCCAATTGAACTTCAGCTTCAAAACAAATAAATCGTGGCATAATGTTTTGACAAACCGACCTTCAAGTCCCAACTCAATTAACTTGAGATAGCCCCCAGGTTGCAACAATTCACCAACTATTCTGTCAGGCTCTGTTAAGTCTCTTTCAATAACATGTATTCTACGTCCATCCTGATTATAGAAGGTCATGATCAGCCATTTATATCTCTACTTAACACAAGTTAAGAAAGGTTAAAACAAAAATATTTGAAGATGAGATAATCAAGTGATAGACGCCAGTTTTATACTTCTAACCCCAGCACTAGGAAACAATAAATAGAAACCATGTATGTTTAATTTATAATCCCACAACTGAAAAGGCCATTTTTATTTTAGAAACTGTGCATCCGTTGGAAGCAATTGCTCGACAGGAATGGAGTGGGTATTTTAACTTCCGATTGAAATGCTCTCAAGAGCTTTTCCAACTCCTCACCTCGTGCTAGACAACAAAAAAAGGTCCAACTAGGCAAAAGAAACAGGCTGCCTTTGAGAGTATTTTAACTTTCGAAGTTTGACCGCAAACACTAATAGAGTAGTCTCGAAGACGTTTGCCCACGAACAGAGTTCATAAAATTGAATTTGCGCGGACAAGATTCGAACTGTTAAAGAGAATCTTTTGGGTATATTCATTTAATTAGATTATTATTGGCTGTAACCATCCGATTGAAAGGCAGAGTGAACAAAATATAAAAATAATGTCTAGATCAATTTTGATCCAATCTGGCTTTTTAAGTCAGGTTGTCAATCACTAATGAAAACAGTACTCGCCAAAAGTCTAGATCAATCAACATCTTTGTGCAGGATAAACATTTCATGGAGACATCAAAGCTCACTAACCACCTACGACAGCAAGTTCTCATGGAGACAAGCGCGTAGCTCGCACAATCTAATTCTAACAAAACGTCGAAGAGCCAGTAAAGAAAAATCAAGTTTGAGATGTACACCTTTCATGTTAATATCTTGCTTGGTAAACCCTTATAGTGACTCAAAGCGGTATATATCTATAGTTCATCTGAGATAAGCATCATCAATTAGATCTGTATAATCTTCCGAAATTGTTGGATACATTTTCCTATCGATCAAACAATAATCCTATATGTTTTCATTTTATAAACAATGTTGCATGCTCCCTAGAAATAGAAAGGGGACAAGTAGTATCCATCTATGACAAAAATCAGTAACTAATACATAAATGAACATCCAGAGCGCATGGCACAGAGACAAAGTATTAATTGCTTCAAGAAGATTCTATGTTTCCAAGAAGATAAGAGGATAGAGTTAAGAATGAAGAATTTAAGTTGAGAATCCAAATAATGCAGAAATCAGCAATTTACCTTGCCGAGAGTGTGAGCGAGAGCCGAGCCGGCGACGCCGGCTCCTACGATAATAACGTCGACGTCGCCGTTACTGGATCTGCATTCTCCATTTGTTGTTGTGATGCTATTCACGCAGTCGCCCCTCACTTCCGATTGATTTTTCTTCGTTACCAAAAAATATAGCGTAGAGAGACCCAACACTGAGGCCAAGATCCATCCCAACACGAACTGATCCATTTTCCGAATGCAAATCACAGCGACCTCAAAGAGACCGCCACGACGACGACGATGACAACTCTCTCCCCGCTGCTCTCTCTCTCTCTCTCTCTCTCTCTCTCTACTTCTGTGGCTCTCTGTTTATTTCCTTCTCTCTCTTTCTCTCTCTTCGCTGGCAATGGCTGTTCCAACGACTTGGTTAAACAACGGAATCCTTAGAGCTTTCAGGACCGATACACGTTTTTATAAGCCCCACGGCTCTAAAAGCAATCGATATACAGCTCAACTTGACGTTTAGAAACTAATCTGCGCCACATGAGTTCTTCTAAACGTGCATTTATCTAAATATAAAGTTATTCCTAATTTCCTATAATGAATTTTTTAACCAGCGATATTTGTTTAGAATGTTGAAAAAAATAAAAAAATTTGTGGAGAATAATATTAATGTTAGAGTCAGACCAAATTTTAGATTAAAATTCGATTGATGAAATGATATGTCAATCATCCATATATTAGTGTCATGTAACTCATTAAAATAATTTTTTAAATAAATCTATGAATAATTAAGTCATCAATTGATTAATTAAAACTTGATCAGAATTAGTGTTGATATGTAGTTCAATCCACCCAAATACTTTGTTCTCCTACAACAAAAAGAATTTATAAAAAAACTATTTTAATTTTTGGAAAACAATTTTGGTTGGGAGAGTTAATTAACAACAGTTTGACAATGTTAAACACAATATATATATATAAGAATTTATTAATGAGACTATGTCTAAATTGACTCAAACTCGTATTTTATCACTACTCACCTAACACTGATTTGGACAAATATAATTGCCCACAGACTACTAATCAGTTTCGGCGTATTACAAAGAGGGGGTACTCTCTTATGGGTCAGCATGACTCATTAATGAATAACAACTAATCACGAAGTATATTTATAAATAATTAAATCAAGGCTCCTTCAAACAAACAAAAAATAAATCAAGGGCCAGATATGACCTGGTATTCTGGTCAGGGACCCCATGTTTTCTGTTTTTCGAAAATGGCAAGTGCCAACTGCCAACTCAACTTTTCAATTTTTAATTCTCTCTTTTAATTTTTTTTAAAATTCGATTCATTGATTAAAATATATATTTTTTCTCTTCTCGTGATATGCAATGGGAATTAAACACTTTCCTATCAACCAACTCAAATTTTATGATTTTAAAAATTGTTTGTAAATAAACATCAATGCCAAACAGGTTTTTCAATGTTTAATTTTTTTTTAGAAAACGAGATTGTTTTTCTTGTTTTCCTTTTTCTTTATCATAGAATAATGATCATATGTGAAAAATAAATCATGGATTACATGAACAAAAATGTCTCATTATCTCATTTATCTTTTTTCATCTGAAAAACAAACTATTCTCAAGATCATGAATTAATATACCTCATAAATGGGGTTTATAATATAACATTTTAACATTTTTAAGGAAAAGACGACGAGAATCCATTCACAGGAATGTGGAAAATTCAATAAAAACTTGATCAAACTCGTAATTAATTAGAAAAAATGCTAATATAACAAGCGTATTAGTGTGATTTCTCATTAGCGCGAGATTAAGTCAAATGTTTGGAATTTGGATTTTAAACAAAGAATTCACATTTGGTCAATGATAAATTGACTGAAATACCAGCCAAACTTGAAGTTTGACTAGAAGGGGAGGGAGATCCCACCTTTCTACACGTTACTTAAGATCCGCGATTCCGCAAAACGTATTCACACAAGGGCATGGGTGGAAATGTAGTCAATCCATTAAAATTCCTGTTTCAAAAATTCCATCCATCGGCGAGAAGACACGTATACATATTTGAATATTAATATTTATCTATTATCATAAATCAGATAAAGATATTGTTGTCTGTTATTGTAATTATTATTTTGAAGCTCGAACAAATTATTTAAGCTCGTTATGCCTGTTTCCAAAAAATGAAGTTGAATTTGAGTTATAATGATTAGTTGTGTTCAAAATTGTCTCGAACCGAATCGAAAATGATCGATTTGTTTGGTTCGGTTCGAAAAAATGTGATAATCGAAGTTTCGGTTCGGTTCAGAATTTTGGTGGTTTTTTAACCGAATCGAACTGAAATATTAAATTTATTTGATATTATATATATAATTTCTTATAAGACTGAATCAAACCGAAACAAATCTTTAATTTTATATTTTTTTTAATAATACCATTTAAAAAAATTGTTTTAATTAATAATATCGAACCGAACCAAAACTCACGATTCGGTTTAATTCTTTTGACATGAATAGTTTGAATCAAATCGTGAACACCCTTAATAATAATTCTCATTTCTGAAATTATAAGATAACGTTGACTAAATAAAATGTCGACGTACTTCTGTAAATATTGTGTTTAAAAGTAAATTGAATACTTATACTTTTAAGTACAAAATTATAAAGTTAATAGAAGATAAGTCTAACATTTATATTCGGGAAAACACAACATAAACTTTAGAGAAATAGTCTAGTGTCATCAAATTGAATATGAGATCATACAGTTGGTCGAACTCAATTCAACAAAGTACTGAAATTTTTTATTTGAGGCCTGCGTACCTTTGTGTTAATGAACTTTCTCAATCTCAAAAGATAATTTGAGAGATGAGATTTTCTCTGAATAAATTAAATACAAGTCCATTTCTACTATTGATATGAGATAACACTCACAATCTATCCGGTCACACATCAGATATTGTGTCAGATAGTCATCGACTCGCTTCATCCAAACTCATCGTACATCGGCTCTGAATCAGATAATCGTCGACTCATTTCACTCGGATTCACCACACATCGGATCATGAGTTGAATAACCTTTTCACTCGGAGTCACCAAACATCGACTCATAAAACGAATGACCATTGGAGTTAACATATTGATAACTTAACATAATTGTGATTTTATACCGAGCAAAACAATGTAACACTATGATACCTAACGCTTCTGTGATGACCCATCAATACACGTGATGTGATACTACTCATTACATCATATTAAGACTTTATTTGTCTTCTTTACATATTCATTTAACATGTTTAGTATGTAAACCACATACAATACAATTCCAAAAATGTATCGATGTCGGGCTGAGATCTGTAGTGCACTAGTGCTGCATATTCTTAATAGTGAAATATAACTATGGCACAAACTCATAATATCATCCCATGCTTGTCAGAGCTTAATTAAGCACACAATTTCTTTAAGGGACGCTCTTTGGTGAGGTGTCATAGGGGTATCCACTGTTGGGTCACCCCTTTACATCACATACATGATAGAGGTTCTCGGTGATAGAACCCCTGCATTTGTGCAGTCCGGCCCTTGAGGCTCTTCAGATCAATTTTGGAAAACCCAGATTAGGTCGAACTGTAAATTAATTTGTCTTCCATAGGTGTTGTGTGGGCCGTCTAGATATAATCACACGGTCATCCAAGAGGTAATTGCACAATTGTGGGTCCTCCTTCGCTGCTAAGAACCCCGACCGAGTGATCCAAGAGTGGATACATCCTCGGTACTGTAAAAATCACTTTGATTAACCTCAGTTACGTCAACATATGAGGTGGAGTAAAAACATCTAATCCATGGGCCAATATAGACCACCACAAGTAGGGCAAGCATGACTATGGTACGTTTGCCAATCTGAATAGGATTGTACCGATACAATCATATTGGGTACTAAACTGAATTATTTACTATTGTCATACATATGGTGGGGTGATTGCATTATAAGACAAATAACATATATAAATTATAAATATTGCATCATATATACTTCTAGTTATTAAGATTTAATCCCTTATCTTCTAGTAAAAACCTTCGATATTTTTATAAAATTTAATTGAACTATTTCAGTGAAAAATGTTCTACGATTTTCCATTTCACTCTTTCTATTTAATATTTACACCCATAAGATATAAATACTTAAATAAATTCTTTTAAAAATATCAGTAGTCACAAATATTAGATAGTATAACATTTTCTCAAATTCTAATTAAACCTCTTTTCACTCATTCTACTATCTTAATGTTTTAGTTGATTTATTTTCATTATTATTTGTCTTTTATTTGTTATTCTCAAAATATAAATAGAAAATTTTAAACTTGTGCTTTGTGATACTTATGGTTATTCATTTTGAACTAATCGTCAATATATTTAATATATTAATTTACATAAGATCTATCTTACTAATATATACAATAAGATTAATTCGTCTGAACCATCAACTACTGTAAATAAACAGTTTACCAAGACAGATAAAAAGGGGGCTCGATGACGTGGCAAGCTCGTTTTCAGTGTAGCAAAATTGTGACCGTCAATCAGTGCGAGTGCGAGGGTCTCTATTAATACTAAAAACGGCGTTTTAGCATCGTGGTGAGCAATTTTCCATTGCCAGTAGTTTAATTGTCTGTTTCGAAATAAATAAGCCACAAAATGCGTTGAACTTTCACGTACAGGTCAGTTCCCCAATTATTGCGTCGTCCTCACGTGTTTTTTTTTTAAACTTCCTCACATGGTTGCATCAGGTGATCTTCAACAGATTTAATATAAATTAATGATGAAATCTTATTGATTTTCTTTCTTTTTTCTTTCCTTATGTTACTTTGCAAAACGTATAATTCCGCTAACCTCTCGCCTGAGATGATTGTCAGGGGTGTCGTGCTATCCCGAGTCTTATTACTTAGGATATGAACCTTGAGCTTACCAAGGATGTCTCGACTATGGAGGTAAACGAAGCTATGTTTAATATGCATCCGTTTAAGAGTCTGGGGCCAATAGTTTTCCTGCTCATTTCTTCCAGAGTTATTGGAACACGGTTAGCATCAAGATGATGAAGTTCTGTCTTAGTTGTCTTAATGAAGGGACTGAATTGAGCTCTATTAACAAATCAGACATTGTTTTGATTCCTAAGTCCTCCAGCCTGAAGTCTCCGAGTGAATGAATATAGGTCGATTAACCTTTGTAATGTGTTGTACAAGACTATCTCCAAGGTGATTACTAATAGGCTCAAATGTTGGCTTTCGAGGATCACCACTGAAGAGCATAGTGCTTTTATTAAAGATCCGCTCATCACACGCTAACATCTTATTGCCCAGAAAGTTATGCATACTCTCAAAAGAAAGAAAAGAGGGAAGAGAGGCTTCGTTGTCCTGAAGATTGATATTAGCAAAGCCTATGATCGGGTCGAGTGGGACTATCTCCGAGAGGTTGTGGTGAGGATGGGGTTTGATCACATATGGATTTCTCTCACTATGAGGTGTGTGACCACCAGTGTCTATGGGAGTTGTTATCAATGGTCAGACGTTTGACAATTTTCACCTTTCCCGTGGACTTCTTAAAGGTGATCCCCTCTCTCATTTCCTATTCATTTTATGTGTTGATGGGCTCTCTTATATGTTGAAAGAGGTTGTTAGGAGTAACCGGCTGAGGGGTATAGATTTGTGCAAGGGTTGTCCTTAAATTTTACATCTATTTTTTGCTGATGATAGTCTTATTTTCCTGAGGAATTCAGTTCAGGATGCTGAGGAGATCTCTTCTATTCTTTCCATCTACTCTAGTGCGTCTAGGCAGAGTGTAAATTTGGATAAATCTTCTCTCGTGTTCAGCTCTAAGGCCGATCAGAATCTAAAAGTTAGTGTGGTCACTACTTTAAGAGTTTAAACCTCCCTTTTGTTTGGGAAGTACCTCAGATTGACCTCCATCATGGGTTAGAAAAAGGCTGATTCGTTTAGACACCTAAAGAATAAGGTGTGGAAGCTTCATCGAATGTGGAAAGAAAGACAATTTTCGATGGGAGGCAAGGAGATCCTTATTGTAGATACCGTATTTTGTCCGGTCTATTACATTAAATATACATACTTTGTATTTTGGCTCATATAATAGTCTAAGACTATATGTATAATTTAAAAACTAGTCCAATACTAAAATAAGAAAAGTGGTCCAAGGACTAAAAAGTAAAAAATGGGCAAAAAAAGACTAAAAATAAAAAAAATCAAACTCTAATTTTGCCTATAAATAGAGGGGAGGTCTTCATTTGAAATGAGATATTTGGGGGGGGGAGTGAGGAAGAGAAGAGATTTTAGATAGAGAAAGAGAAGTTTTGAGAAAATAGTGAAAAAGAGAAAGAATGTAAGTTTTCATTTCTATTCATTTTCCATCTTCTCATTTTCTTTTTATTAAAATAGTTCAAATCTCTTACATTTTAGCTTACAATATATTTTGTTCATTCTAATTAATCATCTCTCTTTTTCATACTCATGTATTTTATATTTCTTTGTTTCATCTTCCATATATAGGTTTGTTTGCTCATTCTTTATCATTTCTCCTACTTTTAATCTCAAGTTTTGCTTTCATATATTGTTTATCTCTCTACAAGTTTGATAATGAGATTTTTTTTGTCATCAACTCAATCAATAAGAATGAGGATAAAATTTTGAGGGGTGTAAAATTAACTCAATGTGAATCAACCATTTAATGGGTTGAAAGTGTATATTTGATGAAAAGATCTCCTATGATAATTTCTCATACATAAAAATGCATAAAACAGATAATAAAACCCCTATACAAGATTATGCAAATATTTTAAGTCTTTGATTTTTTTATGTTCTTACAAATCTTCCCTTCTTTTTCTTTTTAATTTTTTTACCATCATTTTTTTGTGACACTTGTTTAAACTAGTTACCATCGATGATCATTCCTAGTAATGAAAGAAGAAAGGAAAATGGTAATTGGTGAACTAAATAGTCCAACAAAAAATGGTATATTTATATCCCAAACAAAAATTATTTTATTTTGAAATTTTTATGGATTTTTTTAGTGACACTTGCTTAAACTAGTTACCATCCATGATCATTCCTAGCAATGAAAAAAGAAAGAAAAACGGTAATTAGTGAACTAAGTAGTCCAATAAAAATGGTATATTTATATCCCAAACAAAAATTATTTTATTATGAAAGTTCTATAGATTTTCTTTAGTGATACTTGTTTAAACTACTTACCATTCATGATCATTCCTAGCAATGAAGGAAGGAAGAAAAAATGGTAACTGATTAACTAAGTAGTCCAAAAATAAAAAATGATATTTTATATCCCAAACAAAATTATTTATTTATTTTTAGTGACATTTGTTCAAATTAATTACCATTCATGATCATTCTTTTGCTATTTGATTAGCATTGAGTGAAGAAATAAAAATGATAATTAATAGATCATGTAGTAAAAAAAAGCATGATCATGTTAATCATGTATGAAATTAAGTATTTTTTTCTTAGATTAATTTATTTTACACATAAAAAATTTATTATCAATTTATTTACTAAACAATTATATATATATGTAAAAAATGAAAAATTAAAAAAAAAAAGACAGAGGGTGATGTCACCCTCTGTAAAAAAAATTTTACTTTAATTTTTTATTGTTTTTTTGTTGTTTATATTTTTTTGTTTGTTTTTATGTTTGTTTATTTTTCTAATTTTTTTAATAGATATTATCAGTTTGTTGTAATTTATTTTTAATTATTTCACGTCTTGTTTCATTATTTTCACCATGCATATTCTTTTTAAAATTTATCATCTCTAACATTCATATCCATTATTTTTTTATTTATAGTTGTTATCTCTTCTTATTTATTTATGTATTATTTCCATATGTCGTGGTTGTATGTTATTTTTATTTTATTCTTTTATCATCAAAGTTGACGCTCGTAAATTAAAACCATAACAATTTGATTTAAATTTTGTAAATTTCTTTATTTAGTTTCACTAAAAAAATCCGACGACAGATTTTGAGATTTTCGGGATACCAAACTTCTCGAACTACTGAGGTGAGGAGTTATTTTTGGGATACCGAGAATAACTCTAATAATGTTTTGACTTAAAATGATATAAGAACACAAAAAATAATTATTCAATGGTATTTGAACCGCCAATTAGAAGTAAATTATTTTGTTCATTTTTATGATACAAAATGCACCAAATGGGACATCAAAAAATGAATCTCTTTAACTTTTACCTTAAAATAAAAATTGGATAACATTTGATTAAATTTGATAACTATTTTGTAATAGGTGTGGGGTGTTAATACCTTCCCCACACACAAACGACCCCCGAACCAATTTTGAGTTTTCGTAGACCAAAATTTTCATCTTATAATGGGTGACCAATCACATCCTAAAATGATTGGTGGCGACTCCAAATTTCTTTTTTTCCTTCAAAAAATGATTTTTTTAATCTCCGCTCCGCGTCGCGCGCACGTTACGACAGTTGGGCGACTCCACTGGGGACAAACAATTGGTCTAACCATTTTTAGATCAATAGAGAGTCAAGCCAAAATTTCATCGTATGCTACCCTTTTGTATGGTTCTTGGTTTGTTTATTTGATTCATTATTTTTTTTTAATTCGTGACTGTAGTTGTACATAAGTTATTTTTTTACGAAGTATATTTCTTTGCATAATTTCTACTTTCACACATATACACTAGCCCTATCCCGAGATTTTCTTTTAGGATTAGCGAGAATGAGTAGTGGAATGCCTTCGTGGAACTACGGTTCCCATGCAGACCCACGAAAGTTCTCACTCAGATCAACCATTTCGGGATACGGTTTGGGGGGGCCCTGTTACTCTATTCAGATAACAGTGTGGACAACCTGGGAGCCTTTAAGAGATTTTTAGAGCTCAACCACACATGTATTATGTTTTTAGAGCCCACCTCATAACCAACGTTAGATTTTTGCTTAAACATGATATCATGATTAATTTTGTGCATGTATATATGTCTTGTGTCACTTAAACATGTATTTTCTTCATTGTTTCACTTCTAACTTCATCTTTGTGTTTTGCATACATGCATCATGCTGCGTAATAAGGATTGTAAGGAAGTATTCAATTCATTCATATTTTAGAGACCATGACTCCCACTTCGAGTGTGATAGAAGATCAAGTTACGGTAGCCCAATGGTCAGAGGAGTCGCAAAAACATAAAGGAGATTGTCTGAAAAAGGAAGACGTTGTTCTTCTACCATCAATCACTAAGATAGAGTTCTCACGCATTAACTTGGAGAGGTTGAAGAAGATATGGGAGGATTTTTCACCAGAGCAGAAAAGTTTGTTTGTCGGAAAATATGGTCACACAACTTATCTGTTGTATATTGTAGTCAACATTCCCATCCTTGAAGATTTAATGCATTTCTAGGACCCTCATTATAGATGTTTCACCTTCGGAATAATCGATCTTACTCCCATAATTGAAGAATATCAAGCACTACTGAATGTCCCGTTGCAAAATGCAGACAAAGTTTATAACTATGACAAAAAATCTCACGTTGAAGAGAGCTTTGTCTAAGCTCTTGGGTACTGTCCATGCATCTGAGATTGAGAAAAGGTTGAAAATTAAAGGGGAAATGAGTGTGTGCCGTTGGATTACCTCCTAGATCTCACCCAAAATTTCTTGAATGAGGATAAGGGCATGACTTTTTATGCTCTGTTATTTATGGCACCGTGTTATTTTCAAAGATCCAAGGTTATACGGATGATAAAATGATAAAAATGTTCATTCAAGTCGAACATGGTGTTAACCCTGTTATCTCAATTCTCGCTGAGACTATCCGTTCTTTGAATCACATCCGAGTGTCTGAAAAAGGAAAGATCATCGGCTCTTCAACTCTTTTGTGTATTTGGATTCTCAGCCATCTAAGATGTCCGCTAGATTTTTAATGTCCTCAAGTTAAGTTCTCAAGTTCATGGATGAAGACGAGGATTCCTATTGCAGAATTTGGAATGGCCAAATGAAATCCGCGGTTTCCCACAAAAAGGGATTGGCTCTCATACCTATCCAAGTTGAAATATGAGGATGTTATTTAAAAAGTCCATTGGATGACGTTAACACCAATGATCTACATATGTGGTGATTTTCAATGGTTCCGCTCCCGGGACTATGGGGTTGTACTAGTTATGCTCCGCTAATGGCACTCCATCAATTATACATGAGACAGTTTATCCCCACCACGCATGCATTGAAGGATATTTAAGTTAGTTATGATTCTCAAGAAATTGAACAAAAACTGCAACAGTTGATTGGAGCTTGGAAAATAACAAGAAGGATGCGAAATGAGAAGAATCGCCTGAACTGCACAAAGGAGTATAAAGCATGGCTTGAGAGTAGAAACAAAGTAATTATTGCCTTACCAGTTGAGGATGTACCATCAGCCAAATCACTGGAAGTTAGTCAAAAGATTACTAAAAAGGAGGAGTTAGATGAGTTATATGAGGAGCGGCAAAAAATTCTAGCCCTTTTGGAAGAAAACATACGACTAGAAGTCGAGGCGAATTTGTCTGAGAAACACAGAATCGAAGCTGAAAAACGACTCAAAGAGTTAAGAAATAAGGTTGAGGATCGGGCATATCAGAAGCGAAAAAAAACTCAGAGTTGGGAACTGACACTCGCCAATTGAGCAACAAAATTAGAAAGATGGTGGAAGACAATGAGAACTTGCGAGGGGTAATCTATGAACAAGAAGACCAAATCGTGAAGTTAGAAAGGAAAAATAAACTGGTACGAGAAATTTTAGAAGAGGTGAAGGGAACTGTTGATAGAAAAAATGCGTACATCATCGAGTTAGAAGAGCAATATGACGCATTACGACGAATCGTTGATAATTTACAAGTTGATTTAAAGAATCAGAAAGTTAAGAAGACAGAGTCAACAAATGATTCTGAAGAATTATTGAAAGTCATCGCAAGCCTTAAGCACCAAGTTAGAGCTTATGAAAACGTGGCAGAGAAGTTGGCAAGAAACAATGATGATAATGTCGATATACTGAGATATGATTATCAGTTGCTACAATAAGAGTACAACTCGATTCGACAACGATCTGGGCAGGTTGTGGAATGGCTTAAAGGCACGGCTGTGAGAGCGGGCAATTTGACGGAACAAGCTTCATTTTTGAAGAAAAATGTCTTGCCCATCCATCCTAATGGGGAGAACTTGTCTAAGATTTTGGAAGAAGTCAACCGAGATTTGGGTCATTTTGGTCATTTTATATGAGCTCATATTATGAAGTAATTTAATTGACTTCTACATACTCAAATGTAGTGGATGGCTCTACTAATTGAATGAAATTGATCACTTTAGAACTTTCATTTTGCGCAGTATCATTTCTCATGCATAAATTTACTCTCATTATTTCTTATTTTTATTAGCAAAAAATCTACATCTCATTGCTTTATTTATTTTATTTTAAAGAAATTTTCCAAAGATAGCCCGACAATTTCAACATCTCTATCGAACTCGAGCTCAAGTTAGGGTCATAGACGAGCAAGAAAGAGAGAAACCACGAGAGGAATTGAAGGAAGAGATTAGGGAGCTAAAAGAGCAAATGGCTAAAGTCCTCGAACTCCTCGCCGCAAGTAAGGGAAAGACCTGTTTTGAAAATCCGCAAGGGGCTCAATCATCACAAAATCAACTGTCAAACGATACTCCACTTTACACTCCTGGGTTCACTCCAACCGATCAACGTCATCAGGTTGACTAGTTTCAGCATGCTTCACCACCAATAAATATCCAGTATCATCCATTTCCAAATGTCCAGGAAACAATGCAGACAGGGAAAACTGGGTACAACCCATCCGCAATGGCATGTGGTCACAACCAAGTTTTCACTCCACAAGGCGAACTCGCTAATGAGCCAATCATCATAACCGATGTTGATGACCCAAAGATGCAGAAGCCTATTACCAAGCCAAGTGACGACTCACGATCGAAAGACAAATTGGACTTTCTAGAGGAGAGATTACGTGCTATTGAAAGATCTGATTTATACGGTATCATTAATGCCACCCAATTATGTTTGGTCCTTGATGTGAACATCCCACATAAATTCAAACTACCTGAGTTTGAAAAATATGATGGTAGTACGTGCCTCAGAAGTCACTTTATCATGTACTGCAGAAAAATGGCCGCTTGTGAAAATGATGATAAGCTGCTGATTCATTTCTTTCAAAATAGCCTGATGGGGGCCGCATCTCGTTGGTATATCCAATTGGATAACCAACATATTCGGAGGTGGAAAGATCTAGCAGATGCTTTTTTAAGACAATATAAGTACAACATAGACATAGCCCCTGATCGTTTGGACTTACAAAGGATGGAGAAAAAGCCCACAGAATGCTTTAAAGAATATGCACAAATGTGGAGGGATTTAGCTGCTCAGGTACACCCCCCATTGTCAGACAAGGAGATGGCTGAAATGTTTATTAACACTTTGAGACCTCCATTCTATGACAGGATGATTAGAAACGCTTCAAACAACTTCTCTGACATCATAGTGATCGGTGAAAGGATTGAGTATGTGATAAAAAAATGGAAGAATTTTGAAAATCATATCAAATACATCATTAGTAAAAAAGGGGCCTCCATTGAAGCGAAAAGAAGGGGATGTACAGATGATCAATTCCGGGCACCCATCACAGGCTGTGAACCTGATATCAGGATTTTCCAAAGTATAGTGAGGGGCCCAAATCTGTAACATCATATGTGGTAAATACCTCACAAATTTCATACAGTTATCACTCTCAACAATCAGCATTTCAAAACAACTCGAGATCGGGTTTCAGACCACCGACTCACCAGTAAAATGTTTGTCAGGCTGATCAGCCTCTGAGGGGTATGATCCAATCCCTATGTCATATACATAACTCTTACCTCAATTGATATGGAATAATCAATTGGTGTCAATTCCTTATGAACCTCTACAACCACCATACCCAAGGTGGTATGATCCGATTGCTCGCTGTGATTATCATGCTGGGGCAGTGGGACATTCGACTGAGAATTACACGGCATTAAAAAGTATAGTACAGGCACTGATCAAGACTGGATGGTTGAATTTCAAAAAGGCTAATGTGAATCCAGATATCAATTCCAACCCTCTACCAAATCATGGGAATCCTGCCGTAAATGCAATTGAAGAATATTTTTTATATGGAAAGAGGGATGTGGAAGATGTGAGCACGTTAATGGAAACACCTTTCCATCTTCTTTCTAGAGCAGGGTACACCTACCCAACACGCTCAGAGGATGAGGGCTTTTCTAGGGAGCATATGCACGACTTCGATTGTTTGTTTCATAAGAATGTGATGAGGCATACAATTGAGGAGTGTGTTGATTTTAAAATGGAAGTGCAAAAGTTGTTGGATGCAAAAATACTTACAATAAGTCATAAAGGAGAAAGGGAATACCAGAAAGATGACTCTTTAGTCCTCATGATAACTAAAGAATCATCTGAAGTTAATGTTGAAATGTCGTCCTATATCCCAAAACCTCTCACAATACATTACGAGGAAAAGTCAACTCACACCACTACGTTTTATGCTCTGATGCCTATAACCATTCAAATACCGGATGCATTCACTTATAAAGATTTAAGAGCAGTACCATGGACGTACGGATATGAGGTTATTACAAGCGGTAACGACAAAACTCAAGAGCTAAATCCTTCTGACCTCGATCTCCCCATAACTAATATTTCGGAAGTAGGTGGGATGACGAGGAGTGGAAGATGCTACACGTCAGAAGTTTTGAAAATGGATAAAAGCGAGGAGTTTGAAAGGCAAAGGAAATGGAAGGCCAAAGAAGGCGACAATGTCATGAATTCCAAGGAGAAATGCATGGCGGCCAAGTGATAGACCCAGATATAATAAGAGGTACGGAGAAAGAAAGAGCAGTGTCTGAAGAAGAAGTATGTGAATTTTTTAAGCTCATCAAGCAAAGCGAGTATAAGTTGATAGAACAACTTAATCGCTTACCTGCTCGCATATCTTTACTGTCACTCTTTTCTGAATTCTGAACCACATCGCCAAGCATTATTGAAGGTTTTGAATCAAGCATATGTCTGTCATGACATTACGGTGGAGAAGTTGAGTGAATTTATGGGAAATATTACCGCACCAAATTTTATCACTTTCACAGATGATGAAATCTCTGCCGATGGTACCGGACACACCAGAGCTCTACATATATCTGTGCAATGTGGGGATTATATTGTTGCAAAAGTATTGATTGATAATGGCTCGTCTCTAAATGTAATGCCAAGATCCACACTAGCAAAGCTCCCTATGGACGCAACATATATGCGACCGAGCATGATGATAGTAAGAGCATTCTACGGTAACCGAAGAGAAGTAGTCGAAGACAGAGAGATACAAATTTGAATCGGGCCATGCGTATTCAATATTGTTTTCCAAGTGATGGACATAAATCCAGCATACAGTTTTCTTTTGGGTCGACCATGGATTCACTCTTTTGGGGCAGTACCATCTTCATTACATCATAAGCTAAAATTTATAATGGATCATAAACTCATTTGTATATATGGGGAAGAAGATTTATTGGTATCTAAGCCGGCTACCATGCCGTATGTTAAGGCAGCAGAAGAAGCATTGGAGTGCTCATTTCGATCATTTGAGATTGCGAACACTACATTTGTTGCTAGTGGGAAACTCACTCCAGCATCAAGCTTATCAAAATCATCTCAGACGGTGGCAAAGTTGATGATGAAAGGGGGATACAAGCTAGGGAAAGGACTCGGGGGTAAGCATCAAGGCATAAATAAGTTAAATCGAGTGGTACATGAATGAACAAAGGTTTGGGCTTGGATATAGACCGACCAATACTGATAGAAGAGAGTGGAAGCTCAAAAGAAAAAAAAAAGGAGGATTGTTATGCTCGAAAATAGGGAATTTGATATGAAAATGGCGACCATACCCCATATTGCTAAATCCTTTAGAAGTGGAGGAATTTCATTCGAAGAACCAATTATAGTAGAGCAGTACAACCTTGAATATAATATCGCCAAGCTTTCAATATCCGCAATCTTGGGAAAATCATCAAGTGCAAGTACAGAAGACTTAGTTTCTCGATACGATTTAGATCATGAACTTAATAATTGAGACGTCACCAAGCTACCAGTGTTTCTCGTGAATTTCCAAGAGTAATGTGTTCATGCCAAAATTCTAATGATTCTACCCAATGCCTTAGGAATTCCATTGTTATGGGCCTATGTTCTCGTCTGTTTCATTTCATCTCTTTGAATGAAAATCTAAAAACTTGTTTCGTCTCCTTTTCCTAATGATAAATATAATTCCAGTTCTTTTTGTTCTTCCTTTTATGTCTACTTTTTCCATTTCTGAAATGTTGTTCATACTCATGCATTATTTTTTTTTTCTCGCCTTCTTTTCATCCAATAATCCGATTCAGGTTCGAGAACGGTGATTTTGAAAATAAGAGCATAAGCAATAACTTTGACAATCTCATTCTTAGCGTAGAGTCAGATAAAAGTGGCGAGGATAATTTTGAACCATCTCCGGAAATATTAAGAATGGTAGAGGAGGATGAAAAAATAATTCAACCACATCAAGAGTTAACGGAGGTGATAAATTTGAGATTGGAGGGAGAGACGAAAGAGGTCCAAATCGGCACTTCTATGACAAGCCAAAGCCGCCGATAATCTATTAACTTACTCAAAGAGTATATTGACGTCTTTGCATGGTCTTACCAAGATATGCCAGGTCTAGACACTGATATCGTGGTTCATCATTTGCCACTTATGCCCGAAAGTAAACCAATGCGACAAAAGTTAAGGAAAATGAAACCAGACATGCTGGAACAGATCAAAGAAGAAGTTAAAAAGCAAGTAGATGTGGGTTTTCTAGAAGTAGCAAAATATCCTGAATGGGTTGCTAACATAGTCTCAGTGCTGTAGAAAAATGGGAAAGTAAGGGTGTGCGTCAATTATAGAGACTTAAATCGGGCAAGCCCCAAGGATAATTTTCCATTACCCCATATCGATGTCTTAGTAGATAATATCGCAGGACATTCAACCTTCTCTTTCATTGATGATTTTTCGGGGTATAACCAAATCAAAATGGCTCCTGAAGATTATGAAAATATGATTTTTATAACTTTGTGAGGTACATTTTGTTATAAGGTCATGCCATTTGGTCTGAAGAATGCAAGGGCGACTTACCAGCGGGCAATGGTAACACTGTTTCATGATATACTACTGAAAGTGATTGTTCTAACCTTGTTAATCTTGTTAACTCTAAGTCTTCATTTTCTGTGATCTTGATCCTCTTATTTTGAAATTTATCTTTTGTGCTTTCTAGGTTGTTATTTAATTTTCAGTACTAGATCTTGTAATTTGGTTGTTGATAGGTTAGCCAAAATTTTCTCTGTGATTCGCTCCTTTAAGGTCTGGATTTGAGTCCCTCCTAATTGTTACAGATTTTATTGGTAATCTTCCTTTATGAAATTTCCAGTTTAAAAAATATGAAATTTTCATCTTAAAAGATGTATCCTAAATGTTTTATAACGACACTACCAATTATTCATAAAAATAATTTGTGAAAAAGCAGTGAATAAGATTTTACAATAATCTATTAGATTGAACTCGTTTGCAAAATAAAAGTTTTTTTTATAAAAATAGATTTAGCAACATCCATAAAAGCATGAACTTTGAATCATAGCACAAAATTTATTTATAGTGATCAAAATTTCATGCCATCCAATACAACATAAAATGATGATATGAATTACGCAAACTACACCTTTCTCTTCTTCTTTAGAAAAATGAAGAATCTAATCCAAATGGGCCAGTGTAACAACAAAATGTCACTTGGGCCCTATTAATATCTTTGTAGCCATCTATACAATTGATTAGAATTGATACTGTTTAAACAACTTTATAATTTTAAATTCAATTTTATCCATAATTTTTTTAAAAACATCAAATATAGCATTTTTTTGAAAAAAATTAATCTAGCAACTTGAATTAAATTTAATAGTTTTCTTATTTAATTAGTTACTAATCTATTCTTTTATTTTTTTATGTAAATATTTAATCATCCATTTTTTCTCTTCAATTTCTATTAATTGTCTCTCTCTATATCTTAACCGGATTCTCTCTCTCTCTCTCTCTCCCTCCTAAAATCTCTCTCTCTGCCCTAAAATCTCTCTCTCTCTCTCTCTCCAAATTGAAATTAATTGAATATATCTCTACCTCTCTCTATTTATCAATAAATATATCTCTATCCTAAAATCTCTCTCTCTCTCTATATATATATTTATTTATATTTATATATTTATATAGAGAGAGAGATTTGGGGAGAAATAGAGATATTTTAGGAGAGAGAGAGATTGGTGAGTTTATAAAGTTTGTAAATTTTTATAAAATAATCATTATATTTATAAAATGGTATAATATGAAGAAAATACTTCTAGCCGGTGGAGCGATAAAATATGGATATATTTAATGATTATGAAACTTGTATAGGTTTTTTATTAATTTTCTAAAATGTAGTTATTTGTGCATAAATCCCCAATTTGTTGAGCCTCATATGCTCTATGTGGTTACACGATGCGGTATGTTAGCAAAATCGTCAAACTTGACAAATAGAGGTTGATGAAAGATTAAAATTGAAATGGTAACTAAAATTAGAGAAACGAAATTAAAAACTTTCAAACTGCTATAACCATATTGAAAGTAAAGGCAGATTACAATTGCTTAAATTGTAATTTTTTTTATCAAAAGGGTAAAATATTAATAAAAAAAAGATACACAAATACAATGGGCATTTTTTGGGACAAAAAAATAACAAGTCATCATCAATGTTAAGACTCTTATCTCTATTAAGAAAGATTAATCTATCAAGAACCATACTAGAGATTTTTCTAGAGAGAATAGAAGTCTCCATGATTTTATTGGCGAGCAACCTTCTATTTCTCTCAATCTAGATACAATAAAGGAAAAAAGAAAAAACAAGCTTAGAACTCAAGCTAGAGTAAACGTTACACTCACGAAATAATGATGTTTAATTTACAGTGATTTTATGTAAATCAAAATTTAAACTTAATTTTATGTACTACAAATTTATGGATTAGGATTTATAATCCAAATCCAATGTTTGCTAAAAAAGATTGAAAACTTTGAGTGGATTTACCACATTGTTGGAATTTCTAATCCAACTAAAAATAGGAGATTAGAAATCTAAATATTTATTGGAGTTAATGTTCAAAGTAAAAAATATTCATTTTAAGTCATCATTCAAACCAAATAATTTGTTAATTAAGGACATTATATTAAACTTATTTAATCTAAGATAATTAAAATAATCTAATCCAACATAATTCAAATTTATGATAAACATAATGTTACAAATCCTAAATCAAGATTTTAAATCCAAATTCTTAACCCAAATTTTAGTGAACATGCCTAATTTATTAAATGACCGATAAAACACAGGAAATAGTTTACCTCCTATTGGGATCACAACATGAGATGATATATTAGTTTAATCGTGATCATTCGTTCTAAAACGGACGGTTACGATCATCTCAGCTTTTTCGTCGAGGTGAAAAGATAAGTTTTTTTTATCTAGAACACAATGAGCTATGAACTTGACACTTCTTCTTTTTTTTCAAAATCGAAGTTTATAGTTACTCATTTTAATTAAGGGTAAACTACAGTTTTATCCCATGCAGCTTGGGGTAGTTTTCATTTTCAACCATCTACTTTAAAAAGTAACAGATTAGACCATACAATTAAATTGTTGATCCATGTTTGCCTTTCTGTAGGTACCCCGCTATAAAACATTAACAAACTATCACAGAAGTTCTGCGTATAAATATGTGACAAATTAGTTAACGCCACATCACTCAAAATTTTTACCCCAGGAGCCACGTCACCAATTACCCCATCTTCTTTCCTTCTTCTTTCTTCCCCCATCTTCATGAAAATGGCCATTGTTGCAGAACTCAGTCAGTCTGCGATTAGGGTTGGGTCATTCCCCCCATTTTCTTCCTTCTTCCCCTAGTCCACGACCGCCAGTCCATACACTTCTTTGGGTTTTCTTCCTTCTTCCCCCTTTCTCTCTTCAAACACCCATTTCACATGGACGTTGGTGACCACCGCTATGTTATTGTGGAGTTGTTGCTCAGATCATGACATCGTGGACACAAGAAAACCTAGGGACGAATTGTTTTGTTGTTATTCATACTTGGTGAGTCTATGCTATAATATTTTATGATTTTGATGCATTTTTATAATATCTAATATTATTTTACTATTAGGGTTAGAATGATCCAGGTTGTGAATATTTTTCTTGGTGCAAAGATGATTTATCAAATTCAAAGGAAATGATTAGCCTTCTCAGGAAAAAACTGAAATTGTTGGAGCAAAAAAGTGACCAATATCGTGAGAAAATGAAGAGGATATGGTTGTTTTTAGCATTATCATGGCTTGTAATTGTGTTCATGTTATTATTATGATGGCCCAAAGAAGATATTAGTGATGGTTTATGTAAATTAGGTTAAAGTTTATATGTTTATTTGATTCTGTTCATGACAATTTGAATCCCATATTTTGATGTCGTATCATTGACTGTTTATTTTATCGTGTTTATATAATTATGTTTACATGGGATTCAACTAATGTAATTAGTTGTGTTTACTTTATATGAATTCTGTGAAAATAATTCTAGAAATATCCCATACACATTTAGTCAGTATTCCATACAAATTCGGTCAATATACAACCACAAACCTAATTTAGTACATAATTCATTGAAAGAAGCTTTCGTTTCAATATACTCAAATTGTCATTGAAATTACATTTTAAATATCATCAAAATCCAGCGCCTGTGAACATCAACATCAACTAATCCAACACCTATTAACATCCCAAAACTGAATGCCCAAAACATCCCAGCACCCATTAACATCAACTAACATCACAAAATAACTAATCCAGCACTTATATAATCAACATCAACCAACAACGCCTATTAACATTCCAACACCCATTAACATCAACTAATCCAGCACAAAACAGAATATCCCAAAAATAGTACAAAATAGTACCCAAAACCTATTAACATCACTTAATCCAACAAAAAAAAATAGAATGCCCAATACAGTTTCTAGCTGCACGAAATAGAAAATAGTTCACTAATTGCTTCATTTTGCTTCACTCCCGGTAGCAACACCACTTCCCCTTCCTTGACCTCTCATAGTAGCAACACTTTTTCCACTTCCTTGAGCTCTACCTTGACCTCTTCCAGAGTTGTTTGCTTGAGTGGCTCATTGACTTTCAATAGCACCAGTAACAAAATCGCTTGCTTGAGTTCCAATAGTAGTGCTTGCTCAGATGCAATCTACAAAGATAAATTAAAGTATAGTGTAAATCAAACATATGTTAAACATGAACATAAAAAAAATTACATATAAGGTAAAAGCTTACTCTGAATCTCATGTATCTCTTTGCACCCCTATTGGTTCCTATAATAGTTTTCTTCATTCCTGAGGAATCATTTTTCTTTGTAACAATTAGAACCCCCTTACATGTCCTCTTATTATGCCCAAATGTGTGACAATTGCTACAGGTTAATGTCTCATTCATTCTCTTCAACACCATTAGATTTTTTGGCTCATCATTGTCTCTTCTTCTTTGTTTTTTGGGCTCTCATGTAGCCTTTTAAATTTTGGAGGCAACACCATATTTTCATTAGTGGTGACTTTAGGCCAAAGGTTTGGTCCATTACATGGCTAAATAAAATGAGAATAAGTAGCCAACATAGTGTCTTTGTGGTAGAACTTGTCCACATACTCATCAGGATTACTGCCCATGAAGTATAAACACTATATGGCATGCATACAAGGAATACCAGACACATTCCATCTATAACAGCTGCAAGACCTAGCATCTAAGTCAACCACACACATATGGCATGTACTACCCCTATTTGAATTCAATATCTCTTCACAATAGTCAAGCAACCTACCATATTGTTCAGTATAACTCTCTTCAATCTCTAGCTAAGCATATTGTCTTGCTCTATATGCTTGGCTTTTTGAAATGTTCACTAATAAGTCCTTCCTCACCGCCTCCTTAATGTCATTCAACTTCCACCGATGATGTGTCCAAAACCTATCCATGTAATGTTTTGCAAGCTATTTTGGGCTCACATACCTATTTCAGAAGGTTTTATAACATCTATACTCTAGATTAAGAGACTTTACCTACATGTTATTCTCTTGTTGCATCAATGATGCATATAATCTTCATGGACAGTCACTATCAGTACACTTGACCAGTACTATACCTGCCTCATTTTTTACAAACTTCAAATCATACTCACTTTGTCTACCATAGGCCTTAAAAACATCTCTCTCAACTCTATTTTTATGAATCATGCCTAATTTAAAAACAACATTACACGTGTCACTGTAAGCCATGAATTATGGGAATACTTTAGAATTTTCCTAATCAGAATTGATGGGAGAATTCAACTCCTTAGAATTAAGTTCCACTTGTGGCCTAGCCTCTCTAACATCAAATTCATTGTTATTTAGCTCATAATTATTGTCTACTACATTCTCTAAGTCAATACTCCTAACATTTACATCAGTATGACTACCCCCACTAGATTCATTATCACTGCCCACACTATTACTCTCATCACACCAATCACTATCACTTTCATCATCATCATCCTCAACATGCATATTCTCATTATTAGCATTCAAATCATCTGCGACCAAATTATCAGCATTCAAAGACTCATGTGAATGTGCAACATAGACATGTATAAGTCTAGTAGATGGAACTATCCTACACATTTGCATTACATCCTTATCACTCCTTATCTCCACCAAACCGGATTTCATATACTCCCTAGGCTTTACTTAATACATGGTGGTATATTCAAAAGCACCATAAAAATCAAACATATCATCTAATTTCTAACAGACTTATCTTTTTCGAGTCACAATCATCAAAAATAGAAAATTTACCTCAAGTATCTTGTAGGACCATTCAAATTACCCATTATGATGCGCATGAATTGGAAATGGATATGGAGTCATTACTGTGATTAAAACAACCTAAATTAGTATTGAAACACTAATTCCCCATTGTAACTCTAATTCCTAAAATTAGGAAACCCTAATTCCTAAATTCCTATACGAAATCTTAATTCCTAAAATTAGGAATCAGAAAACAAAAAAAATAACAACAATCTCCTCGACACAATCACGACAAACAATCAAAGATAAAATAAAAAAAATGATAAAACAAATCCAACAACAATCTATCGGCAAGCATCAGAACATAACATAACTATGCCCACGACAAGCTCATAAAAAACAATAATAATCTCCTTGAAACCCAGCAAATGAAATAATAAACAAATGCGAAGAATAGAAAAAATATCAAAATCAATATCCAGCAAGGCAATCCATCGAAATCGAAGAACATAAAATATACCTCTCGAGAACTTCAACCTCCTCGAAACAGGCCTTCAACCTCCTACAATCATCCTCGAAGAAGAACCTAATCTCGAGCACAACAATATCCATGAAGAGGAACAATATCTCGAATAAACCCTAGATCGCCTAATTTGGGGAGAGAGTGAAGAGGGATTTTGGGAAATTGTAAAAATGAGTTTATGTGTCTTTTGGATAAATGTTAAACTGATGTGGCTGCTGGGTTAAAATTTTGAGTGATGTGATGTTAATTAATTTACCACATATTGTCACATAGGAGTTCCTTGACGGTCCGTTAATTTTTTAAAGCAGAATACTTACGGGATGTCAAACGTGGATCAACAATATAACTATAGGATCTAATCTACTATTTTTTAAAACAGAGGGTTACAAATAAAACTAATCTCAAACTATAAGGGGTAAAACGATAATTTACTTTTTAATTAACTTCTTTTGACAGACAACACATTAACTCGTCGAAAATTAAATATCGAAGAGCGGGA
This sequence comes from Datisca glomerata, assembly GCA_003255025.1. Taxonomy (NCBI): domain Eukaryota; kingdom Viridiplantae; phylum Streptophyta; class Magnoliopsida; order Cucurbitales; family Datiscaceae; genus Datisca; species Datisca glomerata. The sequence continues at coordinate 261,312 of QANY01012075.1, forward strand.
ACATCCAAGAAACACAACTGCAGCGGCAATGGAATTTGAGAGCAATGATCTCAGTCTCTGGAAAGAAGCACTCTCTTCTTATCCGTCTCGGATAGAAGCCCTCGGCAAACCCGAATTAGTTTCTCTTGACGAGTTTTATAGAAATCAACTCCCTGTTCTTCTCCACCAGCGTAACCCTAATCCTTACATCACCACCTCTGAGCTCTCCAAGCTCATGCAATGGAAGCTCACTCGCGGGAAATGGAGGTTTGATTTTTCTATTAATCTAGATACGCAATTTTACCTGCGAATTGGTGCCTTTCTGTAATTGATAAGCATTTCGTAAACTTCAGGCCGCGGCTCTTGAACTTCGTTTCGTCTTTGGACGAAGCCTTAGTGAAATCGGCATCTCAGAAGGCGTTTGAATCTCTTCCGGACGTCTCTAAAGCTGTGTCCGAGCTAACAGTCCTCAAAGGCGTTGGTCCCGCGACGGCCTCGGCTGTCCTAGCTGCTTTTGCTCCCGATGTAGCGCCGTTCATGTCTGACGAGGTGAGATTGGAAAAATGTTTGGTGAACATTGTATTATTTGACTCGTTTTCTGTAGTTATTGACTTTTCACGTCTATCAATGGTGATGATGGCGAAGGAAGGCTATGGAAGCGGCTATTGGAAAGTCGAAGGACTATTCACTAAAGCAGTATCTGTTATTGGCAAGTAAATTACAGAATAAAGCCAAGGTAAGTTCCACTTGTGTTGTTAATCGATACATTCTTCGTTACATATTGCTACTGACTACTGTTCCTTTGTTCTACCTTAAGTTCATGGGCTTTCTGATTTTATCTTCTCTGTAAAAAATGTTGAAGTATTTAGAATTATAATTGGTATTGAATACACTAGACAACGTTGACCTTTTTTATTAATATTTTTTTGAATTTCGTGGACTACCTTCAGGAATTGAGTTCAGATGGGCAGAAGTTCACACCATCTGATGTAGAAAGAGCTTTGTGGAGTTCTCTTGTAGGGGACAAGTATACAGCCTCACAATCCAATCCGGGCTTTAAAATAAGCACACGGATCAGCAAGAGAAAGAGAGAGCGCTAATCTTACTGATGTGTAGACCGGCAGCAATAGTAGTGACTTTCTATGATAGTTTTTTCTAATGAAAACCTTCGTTCATCAAGTTGAAGCTCCCTTTCAGCTTCCCTTAGGCCCTCACTTTTTGTTTATCAGTCTTAGTCCCTCACAGTTTCAACATGAGTCAACTTGGTAAGTACTGCCTGTTTTTTCCAATGTGTATTCTATACTGTACCATTGCATGTAAATTATTTGGCTTTTGCTTCTTTAGCGACAATTGAAGCTTCTTTGACTTTGTTAATGATTAACCAACTTTAGCTTAACCTTGTCGTGCATTTGATGCTGCCTTGATCTGACATTAACTCTGAATAATGTAACACTAGTATGTTCACCTCTTCTTATTACCCTGTATTGGGGGATTTCTGCTTCACTAATTAAATATGTATCAACATATATGACTAACAACCATTACATGTCTACTTTTGAATTCAAGCATCCTGTTGTTGCTACAAAACTCAGACTTTAATCCATTCGCTCTTCTACTATAGATTGATTCATTTACTCTCCTATTCATATTTTCTTAAAATCATGTTGCAGCGTGGGGGCAGCTCAGTCCTAGCTATTTTGCAGGACAAAACCAAGTTTTATAAAGAGTCTTCTGCTAAAACTTCAGTCTGATTTTGTCAAAATATCCTCTTTTTACCAAGTTTTCAGAATTGAGGAGTTATAGTTTTTCCCACTGAGACCTGCTCAGCTAAGGCCTATTGGATTTTGAGAAATGGAGATATTTGATCAATATTGTGTATGCATATTGAAAGCATCACCTATTGACATAGTTGGCTGTGGTCCTAGTTATTATGAAGATTTACATCTTTCTAATTATGAATTAGGCATAATGCTTATATTGTATTAACTCCTTAACTTCATTTTTGTAATCATTTACAAAAATGTAGCATACTAGTAAGTAAGAAATTTATCTTCCAATTTATCTTTTTATGCTCATTTACAAAAATGATTGACTGATTGACTGTTAAATTGAAGATGATGTATATCTTTTTGTCAACGTCCAACAAAGATAGGAGAATTATGAAAAATATAATAAATGAAAATGTAGCATAATAGTAAGTAGGAAATTTATTAACGACAATTATATTATATGTTTACCTATTGATGAGATATATTCAATTGAACGAGCAAGAGACATTGAGATCACCCATTCCATTTGCATTAATCACAACAAAATGGAGATGGAGATGGAGATGGAGAGAGGGGGGGGGGGGGGGGNGGGGGGGGGGGGGCGACGTATAAAAAATCAAAGTGATATGAAATTACTCTTGGTGGTTACAAAAGTAAAAGGTAAAAAAGTAAATTCACAACTAACTTAAAATTTTCTAACTTAAAAATTTTCATTTTTATATATTATTAAATTGATGAGTCATTTTTGAATATAAGTTCAATAATGAGGTCATCTATGTAAAAAACTCTATTATATAAACTATTATAATTGTAGTTAGTGTTGCATGTGGACGGAAAAATTTCTTGCGCGTGAAAAATTGTACCAGTGGTTATTTTTTTATACTTAGTGATATTTTTTATGATTTTTTAAAATTTTCTATTCATGAGCAGTATTATACTTTGAATTGAGTACTACTTACAAAGAATTGTAATGGTTACCTAACTTGTTAAATGCTAATTAGTTGCCAAATTGAAATAATGGTTACCTAACTTGGTAAATGTTGAATATGAGATAAGACAAGAAGATAAATAGTGTAAGATAATTTAATATGAGTTAAAGAATTAAAGATACTTAGTAAGATGGATAATGATGGTAGATTCGGAATAACAGAGGGTGTATGAAGCAAAAAATAAAAGGCTTAAATTTTGAATATTTAGAAAAAGCGTGTACAAAGAAATTTTTATGGTGCTGTAGAATTTCAGAAATCATACTAAATTGTCATGTTTTAATAGAGGTGGTAAGTGAGTTGGTTCTGTCTGCAAAATCAGCTGAATCGCTTCGTTATAATCTAGGATTGGTCTGGTCCGGTATTGAACAGTACCGGGTCGATTAAGGCTGGCGAGTCAGGTCCAGGTCATCACAGGCCTTGCTTTCAAGGCCTATAACCCGGACGGGCCCCGATTCTAGGCCCGGTGGGCCTGAACTGGGCCGACCCGTGAATCCACTCTTTTGTCTAAAAAATTGAACAATTATGTATGTATTGAAGTTTGAACCACTGACATCTCCTTTATAAATAACATTATTTACCAATAAACCAAGACAACTTTTATTAAATATATTTCTTATTGTCTTTTAACACATTTTATCGAAACTTCATATAATATAATTTTGAGATAAACGTATTTAAATAAATAAAAAATAATAGTTATTCTTTAAGTGAATATTTTATTCAATGAAAAATACGATTCATAAAAACTTTAAAAAATATTGGTTTAATATTTCTAATATTTTTTGTTGTGTTAATAAACATGAATTTATAAATTTGTATATGAATATCACTAGTTTATGAACTTAATAATTATTATTACAAATTTTTTTATTGAGATTTTAAAATAATAAAATAAATAAATTATAAGAAAAAACATGATTTTCATATAGCTTAGTGGTAGTCTTTACATTTTATCTATTCCTCATCAAGGTTCAACTCTCCTCATCTACATTTTTTAGAATTAAATCACACTAAAGGGAGGAAAAACAGGTTGGGCCGGCTATTTAATCGAGACCGACACGTGAACCGGTTCGGTCCGGCCCGTGAGTACATGAGCCGGTTCGATGGCTCATCTCGGATCGCCCAGCGACCCGGTCTAGAACCGGTTGAAAAGGTCCGGGACCGGTCAATGAACCGCCAGAGCTGAGTCGGCCCGGTTGCCACCACTATGTTTTTAAGTTTCAAATGTATAAACTTCCCACGAGATTTTTCAATTGCCAAAATAGTCATTATTTTTTAAAAAATAACACAACTCTCTCTCGTTTGAAAAATATAAAACTTTGTCAAAAAATAACAACTATTTATGCTTGGTAAATTGGAGGCAAATTTTTCGAGAACCACCACCGAGGAAAGGGCGACAAGGACGAACCTAACATGAGAAACTAGCTGAAACAATGCATGAGAGAGAAGTGTGCGTGGTGGTGGTTTCACGTGACATTGGCCCAATGATGATGAACGGTTGGTTGTTGGTCAGCGGTGTACTGAGATATGCAAATTATCGACATAGTCTAAGTAGTAGGAACCAAGGAAGAGGATGATTTAGTTAAGAATTAAGTTAATTTTCTAATTAAATTTTATTTTAAGATCATTATTGCACTTAACCCTAAAATTTTTCTTTTGTGAATAATAGTTGGTGGATAGGTGTCGGTCTCCGTCCCCATAAACTTTTAAAACTTTTACTTGCAGTAACAGTATCCAAGTGAAAAAGAAATTCAATTCTTTGGTAATTTTTTTTTTCGTTTTGGGTTTCCAATTTCCTTTGTATAACGGTCGGCCAACGGACTGAAACTTCGAAGCTTATGGTAGCTGAGTTGTCCTAACTTGTACAGATGTATTAATATTATTCGCGGTTACCTCCTATAACCCCGTTGTCCACGTTGGTTCCCGCGTTAATTCTCTATAATCCTTCAATAAGAAATCTCTCTCTCTCGATCTGGACCAATTGCTTTGTTCCTCTTAACAGCGAAACTGAGCAAAGAATGGCGATCTCATCATTTACAGGTCGAAAAAATCGTCGCAGTACTAGAACTGCGCCTTTTCTCTATGAAAAATACGATGACCACAAGTATCTCGATGATGGGTTCAGTGGCGCGTCGTTCTCTGGTGCCATTTTCAACCTCTCTACTACCATCGTTGGCGCCGGAATCATGGCTCTCCCAGCCGCAGTCAAGCAATTGGGCTTAATTCCTGGACTGATAATGATTGTGTTGGGTTCGATGTTGACTGAATTCTCAATCGACCTGATCCTAAAATTTACGCGTGCATCGAAGTCCGTCACGTACTCCGGTACCGTCCAGGACGCTTTCGGTGAAGTTGGGAAAACCCTATTGCAGATCTGCATTGTGTTAAATAACTCGGGGATGCTCGTTGTTTACATGATCATCATCGGTAGGACTCGACCTTCTTCCCCTTTACTCTCTTGGATTCGCAAATTTTCTTTAGATATTAAACTCTAAAATCCATTTCCATTTTCATATTATAGTAGAGTTTTTTGGGATTTTGAACGGGATTCTTTTGTGCAATCGGTGCAAAATTCGAAGTCATTTTCTGAGAGTTTTAGTTTGGTTGACTAGGCTAAGAACTTTGACTTTTCTGCTAAACTATGCGACGTGAGAAGGGTTTTAGTGTTCATTCTGATTTGGACTGCGACCCTGTTTTGTTCCCAGTTTCTAATTACTTTTCAGTTTGATGCTTTTTGGCTCAAAGTAAAGTAATTTGAGAGTTCTTAAGTTCTGATATTGATGGTAACTGCTAATTTGCTATGAGTATGAACAGGTGATGTTTTATCTGGGACGGTGTCGGACGGAGTCCACCATGCAGGTGTACTAGAAGAATGGTTTGGTCAACATTGGTGGACCTCACGCTCTTCCTTACTGCTCTTCACGACTATTATGATTGCTCCTCTCGTGTCATTCAAGCGTGTAGGTGAGCCTCCATTTTACGTTTCATATTGGTCTGACATGGTTTATACGACCATTAGACTAGGTAAACATGCTTTGGTTGCATGACGTTAGGATTCTTAGTGGTTGCCTGGGCGCTGTTCGATCTTTGAGTATGTAATAATTTTGGCAAGACAGCCCTTATAATCGAAATTCTCAACATATTGGGTTGATGTCGATAACCCTTGTGGTTGACTTGGGTGGTTGGCGGCTTGTGGTAAGTGTTGCACCTAACATGGCCACATGGTGCAAACGGTTCCTGTTTGGGTCACCGACCGTTGACGTATCTGATCCATGTGCTTAGCTGAGTTTGGGTCCGGGTTTAGACTCCAGGGGTGGATCCAAAGGGCCTTTCCTTGAGGTCGTTCCCCGTGATAAAATAAATATGATATAAGGTTAATGTGGAGACTATGCTAGTTACCCTATTCATTCTTTAGTGAAACATATTGGAAAACCCTTTTATCTTATGGTTATGAAACTTGGATCCAGCCATTTCGGTTGGTGGATTTTCCTTTTACGTTACAGAGTTGACTGCTTATTTTGTGGCCTACCATTATACTGCGCTGGGAATGGGTAGATTTGTGTGTAATGTGTAAAATCCTAAGAATGGATGATAAAAGAAAATGTTTATATGGAGGGGGAAAACAGTTTGATGATAAATAAGAAAATGGTGACTACGATTCTTAGTGCTTTTTGGTTTAGCAGGTCATCAAGCAACTGTAGTTTTAATTGTTGATTTGTATATGGTCAATGAAAGAGTACTTTACATTCTTGTCCAGCTGAGAGAAATGTGTCTGTCCACTTGTAATTTGATGTTTCTTGTATTAGATTTTGTTGGTTAAGTTGGTAATTCATACAGGAAGCAACTGGATTTGGTATAACTCCTTCAAGCGGCACAATTTGCCATTTCTCTATCACTACTTTTCATGTATTCATGTTGTTAATGGAACTACATGGTACAAAGCCTATACTATCAAGCTATCAACACATTTGCATAAAGTAAAGAAATCGTCCATCTAACTTCTTGAAAACTTCAGTGGCTTCATATTGTTCAACAATATTATTTTCACCTGAATATATGTTCTTACTATGACTTTTTGCCCTTGTAAGTGCTGTTAATTATTTTTACTAGAAGGAGACAATTATTTTCTTATATGATTAGCTGAGATTATTCATGTTCTTTTGTTAATAATTAGACAGATGGTGTACATTCTATGTACCTCTACAATTGTTGTTTCAGATTCACTGAGGTACACATCAGCATTATCAGTAGGTCTGGCAATTGTGTTTGTCGCAATCACAGCCGGAGTCTCAATTGCTAAATTGATGGATGGAAGCATTGGAATGCCACGATTGATGCCCAAACTCACTGATCAGGAATCTTTTTGGAAGCTTTTCACAACTGTTCCTGTTCTAGTCACTGCCTATATCTGCCACCACAATAGTAAGTTGCTAAATCTTGATTTGCTTCACAAAATAGAGACAATATTTAACAATTAGGCATTCAGGTTTGGCTGTCAACGTTCAATAACTTACATTATATATACTCTGCTTCCCTGATGGTGCCTCAGCATCGTGAGTTGAACTTTAATGTTTTATTCCAATGTACTACTGCCAGTGAAGATGTCTCTGAGATTCTGATAGGAATTGATAGAATCTGTAAAATTACTAAAATGTGAATTTAAATGACTGACTATACATTTATTCTACTATCTTAGTTCCTCTAAAAAACTATCTTAATTAAAAACATTGAAGCCCTATTCTTTTTAGCATGTTGTCTGGAAAAATATCGTGATAAGTATGAAGACTCAGAAATATTGAACTTTATCTTCTTCTTCATCGTGTATCGAAGGCTTAGTTTTCTTTTGACGTTTTTTATGTCAAACTAACTTTCGATTGTCGCTTACAAAGAAATTAACTCAATCATGGTCAAGAATAAGATGTTGAATACTGTCTTCGTCCTGTCATATCTTCTAACAGTGAAATAAGGTTCTACGAATTAAAGTTTTAATTTCTTTAGTAGTTCACCCTTGTAACAGTTTAATCTTAACTTGTTTATATTGACTTTTGCAGTTCACCCAATTGAGAACGAACTAAAAGACCCCACAAAAATCAAATCAATAGTTCGAACATCACTGACATTGTGCTCAACAGTTTATATAGCAACTAGCTTCTTTGCATTTCTGCTTTTTGGTGATCAAACGCTTGATGACGTCCTTGCAAATTTTGATGGTGATCTTGGAATTCCATATAGCTTATTTCTTGATGATGTTATTAGGTTGAGCTATGGCATCCACCTCGTGCTTGTTTTTCCAATTGTATTTTTCTCCCTTCGCCTCAACCTTGATGGACTTCTCTTTCAATGTGCTACTCCTCTTTCTTTTGATAACCGAAGATTCTATTCAGTGACTGCAACTTTTCTAGCTCTTATCTATGTGTTAGCAAATTTTGTGCCTAGCATTTGGGTGGCTTTTCAGTTAACTGGCGCAACAGCTGCCATCTCGGTTGCATTCATCTTTCCAGCTGCCCTTGCTCTTAGGTAAGCTCCAAATGTATTTAATAGAACATCAATATGGAAGTACTTGGTCGAGACTACATCGAGTGATTGTTTGCATCATTCAAGATATACCTGTAAATTTTTACATTTGATAGTTGGCTTGGCCACTTTCTATGAAAAACAATATTTAAATCTCTATGAAAAACAATAGTTGGCTTGTTGAACATATCACCATGCTAGAATATCATTTACTAATATTCTTTAGGAGGTTAATAATACTTTCTCCCTTCAGAGGTCTTATTCCAAATGATCTTAGTCATTTTATCTATCAGGTAAGGTTAAAGGGATCCTTATATATTTTTTCCTGCACATCTTAGAGTTAGATTCAGTTTATAAGGGAATTTTGATTCTTCTGTGGACTAGGAGTATAACACAGTTTATGGACACAGGAATGCAATAGCTGCAATGCCTCAGACAAAAATCTAGGTTGAGTTCAGTGTAGAGAGATTCATCGAGGATATACTGAATCCATCATACAGTCGTATATAAACACCTGGTTCTGACAACGACTTTAGCATTAATATTCATATCCACGGAGAAAAAAGGGGATTCTGAAGCATAGGAATTGTAGTATTAGGATTCTATTTGCATAGTAGTCCTCTTTTCTTGAACAATATGACACATCTTGATGTTCAAAATATAAGATGTTTTTCATATGATGTTGTACAGGGATAGTCATGGAATTGCAACGAAAAAAGATACACTGGTATCATGGGTTATGCTGATATTAGCTGTCTCATCGAGCGTAGCAGCCATCTCTACAGACATATATAGCATCTTCAGCAGGACAAAACAAGTTGAAAGATGACCTTAGGAGAAGACGGTTACAATTTATTCTTCACTTGACCGAACGAATCAGGACATCATCAGTGCAAGGTGTATACATCTGCATAAACAGTAATTTTCTGATGCTCATCTGGTTGTTGGCACTCCTCACTGCTGGTGGGCGTGCAGATGGCCCTGCTGTTAGATATCCCTACTGTAATACTTCATGGTTAAACTGACGTGTCTTCTTTCGGTTGTCAAGGGGTCTTATTGGCAAAATCTCTTGGTTGTTTAGTGGACTGGCAACATTAGTTATCATTCTTTGTACACAAATTAGCTTGCGGAATAGTATTCTGTATCTGGTTAACATAGATCGACAAGCATGTCTATCCTGACCAAATGGTCGAAGGAGCCCATGTATCATGAAAATGAGAGCTACAAGCTACTGAACAGATGTAGAAAACTGGAAAATCATTTGATCAATTCCCAAACTGTGTGAAGTTTAATTTTACAATGTTGGCCATCAAGACTCTAGCCTTGACTGTAGTTTTTCTTTTCTTTTTTTTTTTGGGGGGGGGGGGGGGGTAATTATGGGTGTCCGGACAGCCTTTTGCACAACCAAGTGCTCTGACGAGACTTGTGTACCGTGTCCTCAAAAGTTTCTCTACACAAGTCAGGCTAAATAGCTGGCTTTATCACAGGTGGCATTGATCCAATGAATTGTTTACGTCTTAAAGGATTCTAACTCAAGACATATAATAGAGCAAAACTCAAAGTTCAAGAGCTTCACCACTTCGGCCAACCCTTTGGGGTCTCGATTGAATGTAGTTTATGGGCACATTTGAACTGTTTTCCTCCTATAAAGTCCTTTTCCTCATCAAATAAGATGGCTGCACTGCAATCTATTAAGCTTGGCCCAAAAGAAGCTTCTGGAAGTTTCAATGATCTATATATTTAACTTTTTTTCCCACACATTTGGAAATTAGAAGGTGCATTTATCATAATTTCGAAACTCGAATGGATCTCAGTCAGCTTTGTGCATGTAGAGCTTGCTGTCTTTACTTACTGCAGCCATGCTTGCACTAGTCATAACGTTCTGTTTGATGCTTTCTTGTTATGTCTCTTCAATGAGCTAATCTTTTATCAGTCTCTTTGTTTTGTTGTCTTAAGATTAGATGGCAGATCTGTTTATCCATTTGTCAGATATATATATCTGACAGATAACTCAGTAAGCTTCACCCTTTTCTTCATATGGCTTTTAGCCATTGCTCCATGCCTTTTACTAATCTTATTCTTCCACTCCGACATCTCTGTCCCTTGCACATTTTGTCTTCCACTCCAACATCTCTGTCCCTTGCATATTTTGTTATTGTCATGTTTTTTTCTACTGAACTCTAAGCTTGGGTTGAAAATTATTGCTAATATGTTGTGTTGAGGGCTGTTTTGCCAGTAATACCTCCCCGGCCGTTTTTGACGGTCATGGCGGAAACAATTTATTGAATATTACTTTTTTGGTACGGAATTGGATAATACACGAAGATGAAGATGATCTATCTTTAAATTATTCTCACACAAGTCCAATAACATTACATATAATTTGTGGAAAGAGATTCTGAGAGGGCAGTTTAGATCAGTTGGAGTACTGCCGCTGAACTGTCTTAATGTACAAAAAAAAAATCTTACATCTTTTTTTATTTTTAAGCATCTCATTTGGATCAATCAGATCTAAACGAACTACCTATATATAACGTTTACTATAGTGTTGTTTAGCAACGATATAGAATCTAAATTATAATTTTATTTATGTAAATGGTTAATGTATCATTATGTGATGAACTCGATGATCGAATTCCTAACTCACAATGTTAGGAGACATTGTTCTTAACTCACGGTGTTAAGAGACACAAGGGATTTCTGTAGAAAATACTTCATTCATTAACCATTCAACGAACCAAAAAACTGCATTATATAGCAGGCTAAACAAAAGATCCACAATACATCAAAACTGTCTGATTACATCATCAATCATCAATTAGTCGAAACTAACTAACTTCCCCACACAACCCAACTAATGATTTAACTACTAATTAACCACTTAGTCATTTAATCGTACCTTACTATCTTGATCGATTATCGCACTGAAACGTATCAATACTGTCCGATCCATCAATACTCCCCGCCGGAAACGAACCTTGTCCTTAAGGTTTCAAATCTGGAAAACGTTAACGTGGAACTGGAATAGGCTCCCAAGTCATGTCTTCTAGGAAAATCTCGCCACCACTGTCCTAAATAAATCTCCTTTTCTTTAACAACTGAGTAAGTGGGCCTTCGAAATCATCTGTCCCATCAAGAAGATCGCAAAGAACTTCTTTAATATCATGAGATAATTTCTGACAGTCTCGACTAATTTTCACATGTTTGTAGTCATTCAATGGATTCTTTAGATGAAGGCTCTTTTGGAAGGGCAAGTCATTTAGCCGCGGTCACTTTACCTTGAAATTGTGATCTCAAAGATTACTTTTACCAGTTCCTTTACTCCAGAAATCATCACGCCTCCATCCAACAGATGACATCATTTGGGCATACCCTTAGAAGAAGTCCCTCATATTGACACTAAATATTAGAATTACTTTACTAGAATTAAGGAAGGCTTCCTCTAAAATGGGTTCGTTCATGACTTGAGTAGCCCAAATTCCTTTCTCAATTGACAGTTGAATATTTTGATGGCTCAAACTCTTGATAATGGAGTATCTTGTGTTACAAAATCTATCCCTTGTTTTTGTTGCTGAATTGGCAATCTGATCATCACAATGGTGTACTTCTTGTTCCTTTTTACAAGGATCACTAATACTTTACTCTTTAGCTTTAAAATTTGTAGTCTCTAGATCTTCTGAATTACCCATGTCTTGCTTCCATTCAGACAATGATGAATCATCAACCATATGCATTTTCCTTTGCAGTTTCGGGAGACGTCTCCCTATCAACATACTTTGTCGGCCACTCTTCTTGCTTAAGTATTTTCACCCTCAACCATCGCATTGATCAACATTGCTTGAGTCGCTTGACATTGATTGCCAGGAATAATTTTTTCGTCACAATTAAAGAAAAGGCTTTGAGCCCCCCTCTACTTCATTTCTTGGATAAAAAAATATTGCCGCGCCCAGTCTAACCATAACATCGGATCTGCGCCGAATTTTTTCGGAAAATCTATCCAAAAATATTGACGCAGCTCCTACTCTGATATCAATTGATGAAACTCGATGGATCAAGGACTCCTAACTCACGGTGTTAAGAGACGCAAGAGTTTTCTTAAAAAATACTTCATTTATTAATCATTCAACGAATCAAAGCACTGCATTATGACTAAACAAAAGATCCACAATACATCAAAACCGTCTGATTACATCAATCAATCATCAATTAGCCAAAACTAATTAACTTCCCCAAACAACCCGACTAATGATTTAACTACTAATTAACCACATAGTCATTTAATTGTACGTTACTATCTTGACTTGATTATCATGCCGAAGCATATCAATATCGTCCGATCGCGCTCGGTCTAACCATAACATCGGATCTGCGCCGGAAAATTTTGGAAAATCCATAAAAAAATATTGACGCAGCACCTGCTCTGATATCAATTTATGAAACTCGATGGATCGAGGATCAAATTCTAGTGTTAGGGACACTGTTCTTAACTCACGGTGTTAAGAGACGCAAGAGTTTTCCTTAAAAAATACATCATTCATTAACACCATTCAACGAACCAAAACACTGCATTATATTGCAGACTAAACAAAAGATCCACAATACATCAAAACCGTCCAATTACATCAATCAATCAATCAAATTGGCTGAAACTAATTAACTTCCCTAAACAACCCAACTAATGATTTAACTACTAATTAACCACATAGTCATTTAATCGTACGTTACTATCTTGACTCGATTATTGTGCCAAAACATATCAATACCATATGATCCATCATTATTTCTGGGACAAAATGTTAAGAAATGGATAAAACTAGAAAAGCATATAAGTGTTGATTTGTCTCTCCTATTTGGAGGAGACATTGCTTCCTTATTCTTTGGCCCAAGGAATCATTGAGCCCAATTATGGGCTGTTAGATTAGACCATATTTTTTTTTATCAAATACATACTTGTATGATACACCTTTGTGTATGCAAAACACACAATTAAAAACCCTTTGTGGGAGGGGTTTTCTACGCCACTTAAGCTTAATGGATAAGCTTCCCTTGTTTTGTGCGCTCACTTTAAAAAGAGAACTGTGTAGTAAATTCTCTAGATAGATTGAGAGCAGAATCATTTTACACAGAGGAGGGGGCATTTTTTACAGTAGCCAAAAAATAGAGGGAGGGAGGTGAGTTACGCAGAAGATAATTTGAGAAAATGGAGAAAAAATTATCACGTGGTTACGATAAATTTTTGCTTTCATCGTCTCGGTAGTCTGAGGGTGTCTTCGTGGATTCATCACATTAATCTTCAGTCATATTTTCTCCGTTATCTCTACGGTTGTGATTTGGATTCTCTTTAATTGGTGTGATTTATTTTGACGTATCTACTGCTATTGATGACGTAGTTTAAGTTATTTTATCAGTGTAATCCTCTAATTTTATCTAGAGAAGAACTTGTTGTAACTCTATTATTTTTATAGTGAAACTCTGATTCAGAGTTTGTCCCATGGTTTTTCCGTTCACACTGAAGGATTTTTCACTTAAATATGGTATTCTATTTTTATGCTTTCTGTGATTGGTTTATTAACATGGTCGATATATTTGGTGCAGTGAATTAAACTGATTCGATAGACTACGATAATTGTGATCTGTGTTATTGAGGTTAGATAAAATTCCCATCAAATGGTGGCAGTTATGGAAAGGAAAAATGGCAGATCTCCTCTATTGTAAAAAGTATCACGCTCCGATTATAGGTGATTCGGAAAAATTGAAAGATATAAGTAATGAAGACTGACAACTGTTGTATAGGCAAGTTGTGGGTTTTTATACGTCAGTGGGTGGATGATAACATATATCACCATATGTCGAATGAGACTTTTGCACACACTTTGTGGAATAAATTAGAAGATATGTATGAGAGGAAAATAGTTGGGAATAAAGCTTTTCTGATACGAAAAGCTTGTCAACCTGAAATACAAAGATGGGGCTTAAATTGCAGAGCACTTGAATGAAATGCAAAGTATTGTAATTCAACTCTCTACTATGAAAATGGTTTTAGACGATGAGCTACAAGCCTTATTACTTCTCAGTTCCTTGCCAGATAGTTGGGAGACATTGGTAGTCTCATTGAGTAACTTTTCACCTGATGATAAAATCTTGATGAGTACAGTTAAAAGCAGTCTGTTGAACGAAGAACCAAGACATAAAACCTTGAGTTCTTCTACAAGTCACTCAAAGGCTCATGTTATAGAAAGTCAGGGGAGAAACCAGAGCAAGAACAAGAACAGTAATCGAGGTCGTTCAAGAAGTAAATTTGTGAAATGGGGTATTTAATGTTATCACTGCAAGAAGATGGGTCACAAGAAAAATGAGTGCCAACAACTGAAAGATGAATAGTAGAAGGAAAACAATGATAAGAAAAAAATGAGGGATCAGAAACAGTAGATGCCACCAGCCAAGATGTCTTTATTATTGAGATGGAAAATGTGGTGAATGTCACATGTCTAGACACAGATTTGGTAGTCGATAGTGTTGTCGCCATCCACATTACATCCAGAAATGATCTTTTTTCAATGTACAAAACATGTGGCTTTGGTACTGTGAAGATGGGTAACCAGGGAACTTTCAAAGTTATCGGTATTGGAGATGTGTGTTTAGAGACAAATACTAGTTGCAAGTTGGTACTCAGAAATGTGAGGCATGTGCCAGACATCCGACTAAACTTGATTTCGGCAGGTCATCTCGACGAAGAGGGATATTACAACTATTTTGGTGAAGGTAAATGGAAACTCACCAAAGGTCCGCTGGTAGTGGACAGAGGGATGAAAAATCCTACGCTATATGTAACATCTGCAAAGATCAGTAGTAGTTCAGTAAATGCCGTGGAAGGTGATCCGACAAGTGAATTGTGACACAAGCAACTTCGACACATGAGTTAGAAAGGGTTTGAGATCTTAGCCAAGAACTGACTCCTTCCTAACATAAAAGGTACGTCAATTAAGACTTGTGCACATTTTTTAGCTGTAAACAATATAAGGTGTCATTCAAGAGAACTTTCGATAGAAGCTCTAATGTTCTAGATCTGGTTCATTCTTATGTGTGTGGTCCCATGAACACTAAATCCATTGGTGGTACTTTATATTTTATTACATTTATATATGATCACTCTAGGAAAGTGTGGGTTATATTTTGAAATCTAAAAACTAGGTGTATAATGTCTTTAAAGAATTTCATGCTCGAATTGAAAGAGAAATAGTGAGATTACTGAAGTGTATCCGGACAGATAATGGGGGTGAATATAGAGGTCATTTTCATGAGTACTGCAAAGGCCATGGTATTCGTCATCACATGACAGGTCTGAAGACACCACAGCTTAATGGTGTAGCAGAAAGGTATAGCCGCACTATTGTAGAAAGAGCAAAGTTAAGCTATCAAATGCAAATCTACCAAGATCCTTTTGGGGTGAAGCTGTTATAACAAGAGTCGATTTGATTAACTTTCTCCATCAACATTTTTAGATTGTGATGCGCCACATAGGTTATGGAGAGGAAAAGATGTTTCCTACGACCACTTGAGGATGTTTGGTTGTAAAGCCTTTGTGCACGTGCCGAAGGATGAAAGATCATATTTGATAGCAAGACGAAGCAATGTATCTTCATGGGTTATGGGCACGATGAGTTTGGCTATCGTTTATGGGATCCAGTTGACAGAAAAATAGTCAGAAGCTGAGTTGTTGTATTCCTCGAAGATCAGACTGTCAAAGACTCTGAAACAGTTGAGAAGCCTCAGTCCATTTCTAATGATTTGATTGACTTAGATCCAATAACTACATCTATAGAGGATGGTGATGGTATGGGTGTTGATGGTAATCGTGTTGATGATGGAAATACTGATGAGCCAGTAGCACAAGATGATCAATCAGAATTAGATCCAGTAACTGATAAGACTACTCAGGTACGAAGATCTAGTAGAGAACGACAACTGTCTATCAGGTACTATCCATATGAATACTTATTGCTCACTGATGAGGGTGAGCCAGAAACTTATACTGAAGCTGTCGATGATGCTAAGAAATAAAAGTGGTTACAAGCAATGCAAGATGAGATACAATCCTTGCATGTGAATCACACTTATGAGCTGGTGAAGTTGCCTTAGGGTAAAAGAGCATTGTAGAACAAATGGGTTTACATATTGAAGATTGAAGAAAATAGCTCACATCTTATGTATAAGGCAAGATTAGTTGTGAAAGGTTTCAGTCAGAAAAAAGGTGTAGACTTTGAAGAGATTTTCTCACCTGTGGTGAAATGTCATCCATTCGAGTTGTTCTGGGTTTAGCCGCCAGCATGGATCTGGAGATTGAACAGCTTGACGTCAAAACCGCTTTCCTCTACAATGACTTAGACGAGGGATATATATGGAGCAACCAAAGGGTTTTGGGGTTAAAGGGAAAGAAGACTTAATCTGTAAGTTGAAGAAAAGTCTATACGGGTTAAAGCAAGCTCCAAGACAGTGGTATAAGAAATATGACTCCTTTATGGGGGAGCATGGGTACACTGTGTATTTGTCAAGAAATTTCTAGATGGCAACTTCATTATATTGTTGCTCTCTGTAGATGATATGCTTATCGTTGGTGCATATAACAGTAAAATCCAGCAGTTGAATAAAAAATTGAATGAATCATTTACAATGAAAGATCTGGGGCACGCAGAGCAAATTCTTCTCGTAAGGATTATCCGTGATAGAAGTGAAAAGAAGTTGTGGTTATCACAATAATGATATATTGAAAAGGTGCTCGAAAGGTTTCGCATGGATAAGTCAAAACCAGTTGGTGCACCACTCGGCAGTCACTTTAAGCTGAGTTCGAAGCAAAGCCCTTTTACAGACACATAGAAGGAAGATATGGATAAAATCCCGTATTCGTCAGTTGTAAGTAGTTTGATGTATACTATGGTATGCACGAGACCAGACATAGCTCACGCAGTTGGAGTTGTCAGCAGATTTTTGTCAAATTTTGGCAGAGAACACTGGGAAGCAGTGAAATGGATTCTCAGATATCTCAGAGGTATTTCAAGGCTATGTTTATCATTTGGTAATGGGAAACCTATACTTGAGGGGTTTATAGATGCAAATATGGCTGGTGACCTGGACTCTAGAAAGTCGACATCATGATATTTGATTACCTTTGCAGGGGGAGCAAAATCGTGGCAGTCTAAATTACAGAAATGTGTTGTTTTATCAACTACTGAAGCTGAGTTTATAGTAATTACTGAAACTTGCAAAGAATGCTCTGGATGAAGACATTTTTGCAAGAGTTGGGGTCAAGCAGTAGAATTACGTGTTGTATTGTGACAGTCAGAATGCTATTCATCTTAGCAAGAACCCGACATTCCATTCCCGATCGAAGCACATCGATGTGAGGTGTCACTGGATACTTGATAAGATAAATGAGAAGTAATTGGAGATTCAGAAAGTCCATACAGATGATAATGGATTAGACATGATGAACAGTCTTTACCCAAGGAGAAGCATGAGATGTGCCGAAACCTGGCGAGCATGATGCCCACTTCTAACTAGTCGGGAAGGGGAGATTGTTGGGTTGTCCCTCCTGTTTGGAGGAGACATTGCTTCCTTATTCTTTAGCCTTAGGAAGCATTGAGCCCAATTATGAGGCTGTTAGAATTGATTACATCTATACTACCTGAAGATTGATTATATTTATCGACCATGACCATTGTCCTATACACACACCTATAATCGTTTTTTAATTAGTACATAGATTAAAGTTTGCTATACAGTGGCCTACTTGTCTTCAATTTTCTCTAAAAAGATGTAGCTGTCACTCATGAATTTCTTTTTTTAGTTACTGTTTTTATCTTTTCTTTCTGGAGAAGGGAAAATTTAAAAAGAATCGAACATCGATTCGAAGTTGAAGTCACAATATGGCCAACTAGACTAACAATCTTGACTTGGCCTATTATTTTTGAAATTTGTGTTTAACAAGTATCATCATGTTTACATGAATAATATCGAACATTCTGTAAATAGTGAGCCAAGTCGTTAAGAGTAACGTATTAAAAGGAATACGTGACGACTAAAAATATGTTCATGTGGCACTTATGTGGAATAACATTGATCGATGCGTAAAATTAACAAAATAACGTCTGTAAGGGGCACTCGTGTTTTATAAAGGTGGCGATCCCATTATATGAAATTGCGTATTAAATGTGATACTTCGTCTTCGAGTTTAGTGACAAATATTCAAAAATCTTTTGTCGCCTGGGAATAATATGGGGGCTGTGGTCTGGAAAGATTAGGACAATATTCGCTACACCAAGATAAGAAGATCTCCTTGAAGGATATAGTCATCTTACGAGTCTTGGAAGTGCTCTTTTATGCCTCCACGGGGGGAACCCCTGGCGCGGCTCCTCATTCCACTACGGGGGAACCCGGAGGCAGCGGCTCCCTGTACCACCAAGGGGGGACCTCGAAGGGGGCTCTCGGGGCTCCCCGTGCCACCCTTGGGGTTCCGTCGAAGGTGGCTTTCTGTGCCGCCACGGGGGAACCCCGAGGGCGGCTCCCCATGCCACCCCGGGGGAACCCTGAGGGTGGCTCCCCATGCCACCCCTAGGGAAACTCTAAGAGAGACACTCCATGCCGCCACTAGGTAACCCCAGGCGCAGTTTCCCAGCCACTCTGGGAGGAACTCGGAGGCGGCTCCCCATGCCACCCTGGGGGGAACCCCAAGGGTGGCTCCCCATGCCGCCACAAGGGGAACTCCAAGCACGTCTTCTCATGTTATCACGGGGGAACCACGGGCACAATTTAATATGCTACGTCATTTTAAGGATAAGGCACATTTTAGACATGGTGTCACGTTTTTAGTGTGTGACCACGTTTTAAGTGTGGACATGCGATTGAAAGGGACATGCGATTGAAAGGGACATGCGTGTGGTCCCAACTCGACCCCATCTATTTAAAGGGGTCCCTAGCACCATTATTAAGGAAATCATTTTCTCACCAATCTTAAGATCAAACACTGAGAATATTCTCTCTTCGAATTTCTCACCCACCTTTAGAGTTTTAAAGACATTTGTCACCTTCCGACGGTTGCCTAAGGTTGCTATCATTCACCCTCCGACCACCAACTCTCACGTTTCCAGACACATTTGACATAGACTAGATCTTTCCTACACACATCACCCGAAACTCCCGAAAGACTCTTTAACCGATAGATTGATGAAGTACGGTTAAATAAAACATTAGAAAAAACAAGTGGCTAAAATAAAAAAGAAACAGGGAGATTATTTTTTTGGAATATTTAGATTATATTTACCTCGGATAGACTATAATTATGTGAGAAATTAATCATGAAGTATTTTATTTTCTTTGTTTGATTTTAACAAAAGAAATTATAAAAATGTCGTAAGAATGAAATTTACTATTTTACTAACTTAATAAATTGGTGAAAACGTTTTGCTGCCGTCCTTCACTCTGACATTTTCTTTGACAAACTTAAAAGAAATAAATAAATTAATAACAACTAATTACATCTTAAATTTTAACCTGCATATTGACCTAGATGGTTAAAATCGTTCATCATAATGGAATTTTATATTTATATAATTCGAGATCGCCATAATAAATGCATCAATCCTCGGTGATGAAAAAAATGCAGGTTCAATTTATTTGATTTAAGTTAAATATATAGTATTACGATTACATCTTTATTTCAATATTAAATTACAAAATTATTAGAATAATAATAGTTTTTGAAACAATTAATAAAACCAACTTCAATTTGTCCTGTTTCAACCGTGATTAACGTCTAACCAACAATGTTAATTAGTATGTTCACCCGTTATCACCTCCAAATTGGATTGCTACAGCTTAACTACTAAAATATAATTATTAAGGAAAAGAGAGGCTGAGTGAGAGGAGAAAGATAAATTTATTTATTGGTTAGAAATTAGGATATGATGAGAGATTAAAATATGTGAAAGAAAACTAGCGGTGATTGCGGCCAAACACCTGATGGCACGGCCACACTTCTGCCGGCTGAAGTGGCCACCGGCCTGTGTGAGTATATGGATCAAAACCACCGTCTGACTGTGTGTCACTCTATCCACTCAATGTAAGAGTGTTAGAGAAACAATATACATTAGGTATTAACCAAGAATAATACCATATATTTTACCGAAATTATAATATTATTTCGTTTTTGCCGTCCAAAAAATATGAAAGAAAAATGTTAGAGAAAAGTAAAACGCTACCTAGCATTAGGTGTGTTCATGGGAGGTTTAATTTTGTGTTAGACGAATTTCTTAATTAAACTAATATAGTCTATTCGTGATCTAATGACCAAACTAGACCAATTACAAATTTACAATTACAACCGAATTCAACTCAAACCGTTAATTGTCAGTTTGGGTTATGTTGGATTAGCGTTTTTTCTTATACTACTACAAGTTAGTATCAGGAAAAAATTATTTTAGTAAGATATTCAATTATGTTAGATGTTCGTTGAGTACAACGAAATTTATATTTATGAGGGTGACATAACTCTCATTTAAGGTTTGGTTTGCTTTGGTTTACAATATAAGCAGACTGAAACTAAATTAATTTAATCGGTTTTAATAATCATTAAACCAAATCAGATCAGTGTTAGACCACCCAATAATCAATCATTTGGATTAGCTTGGGCGGATTAGTAAGTAGTTTTTTTAATGTCGTCCCTATGTAGGAGTGTGTAAAAAAATTCAATGAATCAACTAAACCATTCAAACCAAGTCTTAAAATATAAAAGTTGAGATTGAGAATAGAAAATTTGATGGCTGATGATATTAAAATATCAAAATTTAATGACGTTGAATGATATATTAATCATTAGATATTTACAATAGTGATGGATAATATCCCATACGTTATATGTCTTTCTCATATATATATATATATATATATANAAAGGAAAAGTAAACTTTATATTGTAATAAACTAAGTGTATGAATAGTCACAACATGTATATACATATATGAACTGTTCATGTTAATAATAAAAGTAATAAACAGGGCAGTGCTATATAGCATTGCAATAGATAAAAAATTGAAAGTAGTGTAAAGTATTTTCATAATTAAACCATATCCCAACTGTTCCAAACAATAAGAGTACAAAGTTTCCATACTTTCTTTTACTTTCGGTTTCAAGTCTAAACATAACATTTTTTTTGTATGAGAGACTATTTAATGGAGAGAGGAACTATATTTGCTACATCTGAACCATAACATTGTGTTTATTTGACAAAACAAAATTATTAGATTGTTTCTAAGTAGCCAAAGTCTGCCATGTCAAAAGTTTAAATATCAAAAACAATATTTTTAACTTATTTTTCTTGAAATTCAATACAAAGTACATATTTTTAACTCATTTGTGATTCATAGTTAACATGGCATTCACTTTCACTTATAACTAGAGAAAATCACATTTATATGAACATTCCATCTAATTTGAAAAGTTAACTTTAGGCCTTTGCCGAAAAAAACGAATAAAATATTAGTTTTAATACAAAATCCTTTGAAATTTTGTAGACTAATGAATTTATATGAAATATTAAGAGTACATCAGTTATACATCGAACACAAACAAAACTTTGTCGGAATGAAATATGATTATAATTTAAGCATACAAAGAACTCATTGAAAGATCTAAATATGTTTAATAAATAAGCACATATGAATGTTATGGTTAAATAAGTTAAATTTAACCGCTCTAAAAATATAAAAATTTGTGATGACAAAATAATTAAATTGCAGTTGATATTTAACACAAAATTAAAGAGTGGTTCTATACCGATTAAATAATTAAATAAATTTTAAGTGATCAAGTGACGTGATAATTATTTATACGTTATTTTATCAAATCATTTTAATGAATCATCAAACACTAACTTATAAATAAATATCACATCACTTGATTACTTAAAATTTACTTAATTATTTGATCCTTATAAAATTATTTATATAAGAATGAAAAAGAAAGTCTCATCCAACTTCCTCTCACCTATCACCACGTTGTAAAGACGTGATGGTCAATTTGTCTAACACCTTCTAGAAATTAGGGGTAACTGTGGTGTGGTTCGGTTGATGGTCTAGTATTAAACCGAATCGAATCGTTAATGTCAAAATAATCACACCGAACTATAAGTTTCGATTTGGTTCGATTCTTTGATTCAGCATTATTAATTAAAAATAATTTTTAAATGATATTATTAAAAAATAATAATATAAAATCAAAATTTTGTTTCGGTTTGATTCGGATTGAATAGGTTTGATATGAAATTATATATAAAAATAATAATATAAATTTAATGTTTCAGTTCCGTTAAAAATGAATATTTTCTTAACCGAACCGAACCATATGAACCTAAAAATCAATCAAACCGACCATTTTAGGTTGGTTCGGTCCGGAACACTTTTGAACACCCTACTAAGAATCCTAAGAATTCAGGTGCCAAACTACAATTTTCTCCTTCCCAGACATTTTGTAATTTACGTGAAACTCTCGAATGTTTTTTTACTTCTTACAGAGAAATGTCGGTTTCACCACTAATCCTGAATCACGCCTTTCATTTCGTTCACGCGAAGAAGACTGAAAGTGGGACTTTGTCCCGGTGCATCTGATCACTATAGACTCTCGTGATTAAGATTCTCAAAAATAGATCTCTGACTGCAAATCAACCGTATTTACAGCCTCACGTGGGCCAGATTTGATGATCATTATTGATCAAAGGGTGATGGCAGAAAGTACCACGGTAGCGCAGTGTACTTTCTATTATGTCATTGACAACTAGTTTTCCGAAATTATCCTCATTCCGAGATCAACTCCCTTCGACTAAATATTGTCGGTGGATTATAAAGAGGGGAGGCCAATTCAGACCATTCAAATTCTATATCACGATATTCCAGGTTCACCTACACTTAAAGCGCGTGTTTTCAACGCTTAAGGAAACTCAACTGGCTGATATATGTTTAATAGAAGATCGAGAAGTCCAGCCAAAATCTAAACCGTCAAATATCTTATTATCGTAAAAAAAACAGTTTTTATTTTATAATTCATCTGAGATTTGTGTTGTCCAAAAGAACGACATAGAAACGTAATTTATCTAAGAGACCGATGCTTGTGGGGACTAAATCTATCTATGATTTCTATTTGGCGTCAAGTATGAGCTTCAACAGTAACATAAGTGTAGTGTGATGCGTTGTAGATGTGATGTAGATTATCTAAGATAATAACCCCTAGCGTGTGTGGATTAATCCATATTTAGACACTCGTTTTTATTCTATTAGAAAAAAACAAAGTTATTAATATATTTAGTCAATCAAAATCTTCAATTTGTAGTAACAAATGAAACTTCTTAGTTTCACACACACAAAAGAGAGAATTTCATTTGAAACGTAAATTTAGTTTCCTGTTTGGTTTGTTTGGTCAATTTTAAGGGGACTATTTAAATGAAAAAGTTCAATAAACAATGGGCCGCAATCAAAAGAAATATCTTTGACAAAAGAAAATCAAATGAAATAATATTGATTATAATGAAAAGTTCAAATAGTTCAAGAAGCTAGTAAATCTTGTCATATTGTATACTTTAATTGCTTCGATTCCCAATAATTAAGTGATTAATTAACCATTTGACTAATTGAAAATGAATTTACAGGCACAACAAATGATAGCATCGGATCTAAGATTTGAATTCATATCATTACCTATGTGAAATCACTAACTCACAAAATAGGAAACATATCCTCTCATTTTTGGATCTTAACAAAAACTAAGTTATATTGATTTACTGTTAAGTTTAGTTTCAACAGATTATATGAACTCGATATAAAATAAAATAAAATATTTCTATTTTTTTTATTTTTTTATTTTAGTGCAAACACACATAATTCGTTCATTTTCTTAATAAATGGATCAGATAAACTAAATTTGTCATGTTCATTTAAAAAGAATAATGCTAAGCAGCATCACAATGTTCAATACCCCTTTCATAATTTGAATTTTTTTTTTTTACATATTCAATTTTCATATTTAAAATAAGTTCACATAGATTACTAACTCACAGCGATGCTGAATACTGCAACATTACGTGTAACATTTTCAAAAATAAAATGAATTATTTGTTTGAAGTTGAACACATAGGTGTTCCAAAATTCGTTAAACTATCCAACTCGTCTAAACCAATCCAAATCGTTGTTTATTGGGTGGTTTAAATACTAACATTGATTTAGTTTGGAGTTTAATTTTTTAAAAAAACTGATCAAATTAGTTTGGTTTCAATTTGCTCCTACGGTAAATCAAACCAAACCAAACATTAAGATATTTTGATTGTGTGCTTCTATGTGGATGATTTGATCTTCACCAGAAGTAACCCAAGCATATTGAATGAATTCAAGGAAGTGATGATAAAGAAATTTGAGATGACAGCACGGGGCTCATGGCGTACTACCTTAGCATTAAAGTTAAGCAACAAAAGGATGAAATTTTCATTTCACAAGAAAACTACACAAAGGAGATATTGGAGAAGTTTTAAAATGGAGAACTATAAGCCAATAAGTATACCGATGGAATACACAGTCAAGATGTCTAAACACGAAGAAGGAGAAAGTGTAGATCCAACATTCTTCAAAAGGTACAATTGATTTTGGCTTGTTCACGTAATCAAATTGGTTAGTCGCTATATGGAATCTCTAACAACCCATTTTGAAGTCGCAAAGAGAATAGTTTCTAATGAGTACATGCTTGTTGGATATAGTGATAGTGATTGAGGTAGAGACATAGATAATCGGAGGAGCACTACTAGATTCGTATTTTTCATGGCAAATATTGTTTTCACATGTATGTTAAATACACAACTGATTGTCACATTGTCCATTTGTGAAGCGGGATATGTTGTTGCTACCTCATGCCTTTGTCATGTAATTTAGCTTAGAAAATCTATTGAAGGAGATAATCTTGATACAAGAAGAGCCGACCGAGTTTTATGACGACAACAAGTCACTCATTGCCTTAGCAAAGAATCCAGTATTCCATGATCGAAGCAAGCACATCGATATTCCCTACCACTATATAAGAGAGTGTGTTGCAAGAGAAGATGTGCAAGTTGAATATGTGAAGTCACAAGATCAAGTTGCCGATATTTTTACCAAGCCACTATCAAGTGAAGATTTCATAAAATTAAGGAGGTTACTAGGGCTCACAAGATCAAGTTTAAATGGGGGATATTGAATCATAAACTTGATCCATTATGGAAGCCCAAACCTAAACCCAATTGTTATAGGTGCTTTCCCGACCACCAACGACGTGACAACACGTGTTACGCTACATAGAGGCCCCAATGAAGCAAAGTTTCAGAGGAAAAGAATCGGCCTCACTTGGTCAATACCGAGGATGCTTGGGTTGTACAGATTCGAGCACATGTAAGAGCAAGAATATAATGCACAAAGATAGCTCAGATAACCACAAGCACAAGGCCCATTATTGTCCGCCGAAAGTAACACTTAACAGGTCCAATCACCATGACAAGATGTTGCGATAGCATCCATCCGGTCAATTTGACATTTAATGTAAAACACTTTATGTCAAAGTCACCTCTCTCCGTCCAATCATGAACAGTCAGGACAGACATTGTGTCCCGTGAAGCTTCCCCAACACGCCTCTGAGGCTTCTTCAACACTTTCCCCATATCTGAAGACTTAGGTATAAATACATCTACCAATAAATAGGAAATGTATGTTGTCTCTCTCTTAAGGAAATTATGCAAAAAAAATTGATCAAATATTGAGTTAGGTATCAGAGGCCTTTAGGCGAGGCACCCCCTCCAGAGTTCCTCGTTCTTTGGATTCTTAATCTATGTTTTGAA
The DNA here is from genome assembly GCA_003255025.1 of Datisca glomerata. NCBI lineage: Eukaryota > Viridiplantae > Streptophyta > Magnoliopsida > Cucurbitales > Datiscaceae > Datisca > Datisca glomerata. The sequence continues at coordinate 287,459 of QANY01012075.1, forward strand.
GACGTTAAGGTCGTGAGGAGTTTCAGTCAAGAGGAAGAATACATCCACTAGAGAGAGAGAATGACACATTCGGCATCGTCACCGCATACATCCCCCATCAAACAGGAAGACTCTTGTATTCAGTACGGGAGACCAACATCTATATTATTATAGTTTTTGGCTAAAACAGTTGGCGCTGTCTATGGAAAATGATTATAAAATCCTTCATGTTCAAAGCATTTGGAACCTTTTTTTCTCTCAGTAGGAGAGAATGTGCCTGGTAAACTACGCAAATGAAGTCCATGATGAAAATGAGGATTTATCCTTCCCCCCGTCAGGGGAGAAACTTCTCACCATCATGATAATGGCCTGACAAAGGAAGAAAGATACAGTGTAACGTTTGAGGTAACCAGGAAAGAGAAGAAAGACATGTCAGTCACCGCTCAAGCCGTAACAGTCTCTCGTGCGGAAATGATTCTCCCCCGTGACTTAAAAGTTCACTTTCGGAGTCATCATGCACTCGAGGAACCCTGGTGGAAGGCTATTTAGAGAAGGGCGAGACGATGCCCTAACTAGGAGGAATTGTCACTCCCCGAGGAAACCAGGACCAAAACGAACCCATGCTTTGGATGCCCAAGTTCACCTTTTGTAAGGTTCTGGTTAAGGTCATCCCAGGAGGACAGAGGAATTGAACAAGGTCCCCGAAGAGCGAATGAAGGCAAAAACCCCCTGAAGGACCCTTCAGGGGCAGTATGTGAGGAGCTGCAAAAGATTGAGGAAAATTTTGGTGGGACATCCTCCACCCTACTCTTTGGTGCCCTTTTTTGGCCGCCAACAATTTTGCAAAGCTCTAGCTCAGGCGAAGAAAATTGTGATGCACGGATAAATGGATATGGACACATTCCTAGTTGAAATGTAGATCTCTGCGCCAATCCTCCACGGGTGAAATGTGAATCTAGGCTAGGTAGCTCCCGACTCCCACGTCCCGATTCAGGAGAAACGGAAGGATGGAGTGTTGGTTGTCGCGGCGCGTGCATTGCGGAAGCGTGTGGCGCGTGGTTATATTAAAAATTAAACATTTAATAAAAATCAAATTTTTTATTAAAACAAAAATTGTGCAACACCACGATAACAAAAAACTTTTTATTGAAAACCATTTTAATCAGCAAGGATCCATTATATATATTTATATATTAAATCTACAACATACACGGTTATGAATCAGATACCTCATGTAATCTTAATCAAACATCTTTGCAGAACTGATCGATCCTTCTTCCCACGAAACCGTTCCAACGATTAGTAGACTCCGAGATCCACACCAAGATTTTTCAAGTCAATCATCAACGCACTAGGACGTGTGTAGGCACGTAAAATATTACAAGACACTTTTTCTGTCTCTAGATTTACTCAACACATGAGATCAAGAGATTTACTGAAAATGACTTTTATGAGACGATTCTCTAAAAAACGATGAATATTTTTTTTGAGATTTGATTCTAACTATTAATCATAGAGAAAAATCACTCTGAGCAATTGTGTTCTCAATTCAATTCTCTGATTGATGAACTCACTCTTTGATTCAACTGATTGATCTGACGAACTGATTGATTTGAATGATGCCATCAGAATAATATCTATATATATTTCTTAATAATGGCGTATAAGATATTTATGGATAATTAAAATTAAAAATTAATATTTAATTTCAAATTGCCCAATGCGGTGGAACCCACTATATATGGTGCACAGCTGCAGTGTCATATGGCACTGCAGTGTTGAACCCCTACTATTGTAGTGTCATGTGGCACTAGAGTAGTCCATATCAACCTCTGATATTCAATCAGTGATTGACATGTGACAATTATTTCAAATTAAATATTTATTTTAATCAAATAAATATCTATATATCAGTTAATTCAAAATTAATATATCTAATTACTCCTATCAGCTAAATTATCCGTTATATCACAAATAACTGATTTAGTTTATCTAAATTATTATCTAATAATAATTTAATTATCTAATTTCACAAATTAGATATTCTGTCTCACTCATCGATCATTAGAAAAATAATTGATAATTATTTTTATATATAATTTCCAAAAATTACACACACACACACACACACACACATATATACACACACACATATATATATACATACACACACACATATATATACATATATATATTAATTAATCATACATAATTATCTCATAATTATGTACTTGCCCCAGAATAAAAATTCATTTGTAAGTTAGTCATTTTCTTCTGTCCTGAAATATTCACATCATATACTATGCAGTATAGAGGTGATTTGGGGACCATGAACCTATTAATTTTATTATTACTCCACTATAAATATGGAATTGAATTCTTAGTGATTATAGAAAGTATTACAGAGTATTCTCATGTAATCCGCTGATATAGTTAATTTACTTAATTATGTCATCCAATTATTGGTTCGTAAATTAGAATTGATCAAAATTATTATTTTACCCTTTAATTACCTCTTGATCTTTAAGTAACATTAATCCCCAAGTGAATCGTTGATTTATAATTTTATTATAAATTTGAGCTTCATAACCATTCAGTTTTAGAATTAACATTTAAGGGAACCAATATACGATCCGTTAGGAAAACTTGGATTTCAAATCTTGTAAGATCATGTTCTCAGCCATCCATATTATTGAATCTCCAAAACAAAGTCACTAGCCTATTTTACAAAAAAATCTTAACGAGTGAATCAAAAGATCCAGTAGACATATATAGGAGTTCATGATTACTCAAGATTTAGAATGATCGACATATGATCGTTGAATTGATGTGTATTAAATTTTTATGATAAACGGCACATTGATAAATATATTAGTTCATCTCGGTCCAGTCATATATAGTCTCATTATATATAGTACATTCACTAAGATGTCTATCCATATCAATGATACGGATCTAGATCGCACATAATCATAATGTTTAGTGAACCGTACTAGTAACCATTCATTAAAGATTCTATACTTTAATATGTTGCTGACAAATTTATTCATTATCTATGATCTTAATCCTCTCGTATATAGTCTTATGAATATGAAATTTTCAGATATTTACATAAATTATTTAATAATAATTTAAAAGAATAATTATAAAAAAAAATATAATCCTCATGAAACTTCATATCAAAATGTCAATACACATACTTTGAAGGCATAACCCCAACAATCTCTCACTTTCCCTAAAGCAAATGTGGCATCTCTCTTAATCCCCTGTTACACATGTGACCCTCAAATGACTTCGTAAGAAATGTCTTTGTAAAAGGATCATCAAGGTTTTGTTGTGACGTTATATTCATAACAATCGCATCCCATCGATGCATGATCTATCTTGCAATATGATATTTCCTCTCTATGTGCTTGCCCCCTTGTGAATCATCGGTTCCTTGGAATTCGCTACCCCCCACTGTTATCACAGTATAGGATCAGTGGCTTGTCCATATCTGAAACTACATTCAGATCAGTATAGAACATTCTGAGCCATATCGCTTCCTTCGCAGTTTCACAAGCCGTTATATATTCGACTTCCATAGTGGAATTTACAATTTTGGATTGTTTAATACCTTTTCAGACTACAACTACTCTAGTTAGGGTGAATATTGATCCAGATATCGACTTTCGACTACCTCTATCTGCTTGAAAATCAGAATCAGTATATATAATGGGGTTCAGTCTCTGCCTGAATATGCAAGCATACATTTTCTCATTCTACTAAGATACTAAATAATGTGTTTTACTACAATCCAATGTTCTAAACATGGATTCGATTGATAATGACTGACAATTACCACTGCATAACAGATGTCTGGTCTCGTACATAACATTGCACACATGAAACTTTCACCTGCTGAAGCATAAAGAGAATCTTTCTCATATCCTCTTCCTCCTGAGGTGTCTTAGGGCATTGTTCATTGGAGAGGAAAATTCCATGTCTGGTTGGTAGTTTATCTTTCTTGGAATTCTCCATAGAGAATCTATCTAGCACCTTATCAATATAAAATGTTTGAGAAAATATCAAGAGCTTGTTTTTTCTATCCCTTAGAATTTAGATGCCCAGAACATAGCTCACTTCTCTTAAATCTTTCATTTAAAATTTTTCAGTTAACCACTTCTTTACTTTTGAGAGAGTTTCTACATCATTCTTAATGAGTTGAATATCATCAACATAAAGAACTAAGAAAATCAGTATCTTATCTTTGATGTATTTATAAACACAAGCTTCGTCAATATTTTGCTCGAAACCATAAGACTTTATAATCTCATCAAAGGTAAGATTTTAATATATATATGCTTGCTTTAATCAATAAATGGATTTAAGCGATTTGCATACTTTTTTATCTTGCCCCTTTTGCACGAACCCTTCCGATTACATCATATAGATGCTTTCTTCAAGAGAATCATTCAGAAAAGTTATCTTGACATCCATTTGTCATATCTCATAGTCAAAACTAGCATCTATGGACAAGAGTATGTGAATAGATTTGAGCAAGGCCACATGGAAGAATATCTCTTCGTAATCAAGTCCCTCCCTTTGTATATAGTCATCGGCTACTAACCGTGCCTTGAAAGTCTCTATTTTCCCATCTACACCTCTTTTTTTCTTGAAGATCCATTTACATCCAATGGGCCTAACAACTTCAAGTGGATCTTCAAGTTCCCAGATGAAATTGTAATACATAGATTACATATCTTGGTTCATGAAATCTTACCATTTCTCCTTTTAGGATCATCCATTGCTTCTTCATAAGATAATGGATCATCCTTATTAGTGTCTGAAACTAGGACATGTGCTTCTTGTTCGTAGCGAACTGGTTATCATGACTCTCTCACTACGACGTTGCACCGAGGTTTCCTTTATAGGATCTGTGGTTTCTCTAGTTTGTTATTTATCAGTAGAAATTGAAGGTGGTCTGATCTCATCAATCGTTAATTCCTCGAGAACTACTTTGCTACGAGGATTGAAATTTTACATATAGTCAGGTTCAAGGAAAGAGGCATTTGTTGATACAAACACCTTTTGATAATTGTGATTATAAAAGTGCCCACCTCTAGTGTCTGGAGCGTAGCCTACAAATATACATACCTCAGGTCTTGAGTAGATTTTCGGTCTTAGGTCTAAGAACGTAAGTTGGACACCCTTATATACGAAAATGATGCAAACTAGGTTTGAAACCATTCCATAACTCTAAATGCGTCTTGCTTATAAGTGATGTGAGTTGGGATGAGCACCTTTTGACAATGACCGACTGAACACCTTTTGATAACTGTGATTCTCAAAATATAAGTAGCCGTGGGTAGTGCATATTCCTAAAATGTAAGTGACAGTCATGGGTAGCTTAACATTGACCCAACCATATTCAATATGGTTTGGTTTCTCCTTTCTACAACATCATTTTATTGTGGTGTTCCAGGTGATGTGAGTTGGGATGAGATTCCACATTCAAGTATTCACCACCTCGCTCGGATTGAAATATTTTCAATGATTTACCTAATTACTTTCAGCTTCAGCCTTTAAGTCATTAAACTTTTGAAATATTTCAGACTTTCTATTCATTAGGTAACTATAACCATATCTTGAGTAGCCGTCACTAAAAGTGACAAAATACTCATACTCACCTCTAACTTGTACATTGATCGATCAACAGGCATCACTATGTGCTAGTTCAAGTAGTTCCATGGCTCTTTGGCCTTTCCTGAGAAATGTCTCTTGGTCATTTTACCCTCTCGACATGATTCACAAACAGGAAGAGCTTCAACTTTTAGTTCTCTCAAAGCACCATGCTTTGTTAGCCTGTTTAATTTATCTAGATTAATATGTCTCAACCTAAGATGCCAAAAATATATGTTATCATCATGAGAACTTTTTGTCATTTGTTAGTTTTAGTTTTTGCTACTTTAAATAATTCAAAATTATTTAACGTTTGTTCAGTCGGTTTAAGCATATACAGCCCGTTCATTATTTTTGCATGACAAATATCGAATATATTCTTAGAAATAATAAACTCTTTATTAATAAAAGAAACTTCGAATAAATGTTCTTGCAAAAATGAAAGAGAAATCAAATTTCTCAAAAATCCAGGAATATAATAAACATCGTTCAAAAATAAATAATTATATTAAAAAAGTAAATGGATTGTCCTTAATGTTTTAGCTGACACGAGCGCACCAGTGCCAACTCTCAAAACGACCTCGCCATTAGCCAGTTCTCTTGACGAATCAAGCATCTGCGAAGAAGAATATACATGGTTAGCGGCTCCTGAATCCAGTATCCAGGATGTCAAATCATATTTCACTAAACAAGCTTCAAGAACAAGTAAATCATATTTACCTTTCTTTTTCAGCTCGAAGAGATACTTGTTACAGTTTCTCTTACAATGACCATCAACCCCACAGTGGAAACATTTTTCTTTGCTCTTGCTGTTGTTCTTGTTCTTCTTGACTTTTGGTGATGTCTTGGCTTTCTTCCATTTCTTGTTCTTACTTTTACCCTTACCATTGATCTTCTTCCTCTTCTTACTCTTAACAACAGTGAAAGAAGATTTTTTGGTCGACAACGTTTGTCTCACCCTCTTTGGTCATTCTAAGGTTGAATGACTTAAAAGTCTATAGTTCATTCAAAAATTTGATCATGTTGAATCGCAACTCGTTCATAACATAGTTGGTTGTTGACGCAGAAAAAACTGGTGTGAGCGAGTCAAGTATAATGCTAACTTGAGTCCGCTCATCAATGGTCGCCCTGTGTACTTCTGTCTCGTGCATTATGTTGATCATGTTCAAAACATATTCTCGCATAGAAGTACTCTTTCTCATCTTACTCGTCATATAGCTCCTAGTGGCTTCATGATGACTTTGATTAAATTGCTGACCAAACATCGCCTGTGGAGATTCCATAATCTCATTGACAGTTTTCATGCTTTCATGCTTGGTTCTCAAAATGTCATTCACGCTCACAAACATGTAGTACTTCGCCTTGTTGTTTGATATGATCAAAGCATCATATTTATTCCTAACATTCTTATGGGCGTTAGCAGCGGGCTCCTCGGGACATTCCTCAGTAAAAACAAAATTATGATTCTCACAAATCAGGATTAAATTCATATTTGATTTTCAACGTATGAAATTATCACCATTCAATTTCTCAAGCACGAGTAAAGCAATAAAAAGATTACCCATGGTAAACATAATAATGATAACGAAAATTTAAAACATACAACATTCAATATAATTGATAAATATCTAGAATTCGAAAAGTAAACGTGATGCATGAATGCAACATAATACTATAATAGACACACAAATTTAACATTTACTAATTTGGATAAAACAACTCAATGATTAATGTGCTGCCCTTAGTGTGGTGTGATTACCGAGTTTTAACTAATTAAAACCTAGCAGTTTACATGCTGTTGATTTCATTAAATAATGCATAAAAAATATTAGGATAATTCTAATAAATCATTTTTTATTGACCAGATGCATGATCAAATAAAACTGTATGTGATTTTCGTGTATGGCAGGTGATCGGCTAATGTATGGACATGTAATTAAACATAACAATTAAAATAATTATTTAACAATTAAATAAAATATAATGGGCAGAGCGACTTTGAGTATTTATAAGGGAAAAAGCACAGGTTTCGGAGGTGGAGCTGCAAAAATGGCCGAAATTTTTTTTATTTACAAAAATGATCATGATAAATAATTTATTTACCCAAATTACACAGTGGTAGTAAGTTGTTTACCATTGAAAGGGGTCGCTTTTGCAGTTCTCCCTATTTATAAATTATAACCCTTGAAATAAAAAAATAAAATTACATAGCGGATTTCAAGAATACATATTTCTCAAATATTAATTCTCTTCTGATATTTATCTTCATAATTTTCAAGCTTTTAACAAAATTCTATTTAATTAAGAAAAACTATTTTTCTTCATTAAAATTAATTTCTATAATTATCCATTTAAAAATAGTTGACTTTAACTTACTCAAATAAATATTTTATTTGATTTAGTCAAACTTGGGTCAAACTCAATCAACCTTTAATTTTTAATTTTTATAAAATAAAAAATAAAAAATTAATTTTAAAATTACATTAATTTCAAATTTTGAAAAGATAATATATAGAGATATGGTTATCTACAGTGATAGGGTTGATTGGTATCAGGTTTTCTGTGAAAATTCCCTAAATGTGACAATAGTTGTCACGAACGATAGAACTCTATTATCACCGCACATCACCGCCGACTAGCCACAGCTACCGTCGCCACCATCGATGGCCGCCGTCTGCCGCTGCTGATTTTCAGGCGACCTCGTTGGAACAGTAAATTCACGCGACATTGCCGGTTTTCAAAAATCGGCGATGCCATCACCGGATATCTAATTTCCAGTGTTGGCGCAGGAAGAATTCCTATTTCTTTTGTTTTTCTGTTGTCGTTCGTCTCGTGCGTTCTTCATTTTCTCGCGATCGGAATAATCACAAAAATATTCAAAATAAAATTAAAAAGATTCCCACGCCCCAAAATGGCTTACAAAATATCTAAGGAAAACAATTAAAGCACAAAGTCTAACCCAATAATCACCATACAATTAACGTCCATTATTTTTCATACATTCAAAAAATATAACCATTCATTCATTCATATACATCTTATATGATATGTATAATGTAAGAAAATTCACACAATAGTTAACGTATAAATATATAAAGGCCATTTTGATACCACTTGTTGGTCGTCGCGGCGCACGCGCGGCAGAAGCGTGTGGCGTGTGGCCATATTAAAAATTAAACTTTTAGTAAAAATTGAACGAGTTGCGATTCAAATTTTTTTTTTATTAAAAACTATTTTTAATTAGTCAGGATCCATTATATATTTATATATTAAATCTATAATATACAAGGTTAGGAATCAAATACCTCTTGTAGTCTTAGTCAAGCGTCCTAGCAAAACCGATCGATCATCTGTCCCAAGAAACCGTTCCAATGATCAGTAGACTCCGAGATCCCCACCAAGATACTTTTTATGACTCTAGATATACTGAACACATGAGATCTAGAGATTTATTGAGAAAGACTTTTGTGAGACGATTCTCTAAAAAACATGATGAATATTCTTTTATTAGATTTGATTAACTATTAATTGTAGAGAAAATCACTATGAGCAATTGTGTTCTCAACTCAACTCTCTGATTGATGAACTCACTCTCTAATTTAACTGATTGATCTGATTGACGTCATCAGAATAATATATGTATATCTTTTTTTTATAATGACATTTAAGATATATATGGATAATTAAAATTAAAATTTAATCTTAATTTTAAATTACCCAATGCAGTAGGACCCACTGTATAATAGTGCACAACTGCAGTGCCACATGGCACTGCGGTGTTGCACCCCCACTATTGGAGTGTCATGTGGTACTACAGTAGTCCATGTCAATCTCTGCTACCAATCAATGATTGACCCGTCACAATTACTATAAATTAAATATTTAGTTTAATCAGATAAATATTTAGATATCAATTAATTTAAATTANTTTCACAAATTAGGTATTTTGTCTCATTTATCGATAATTAAAAATAATCGATAATTATTTATATATATATAATTTCTGAAAATTACATTTCTACATATAAATAATTTAATTAATTAATTAATCATACATAATTATCTCATAATTATGTACTTACCCCAGAATAAAATTTCTTTTGCAAGTTAGTAATTTTCTCTTATCCTGAAATATTCATACCTTAGACTGCGTAGTATGAATGTCACTTGAGGACCATGGACATATAATCCTAAGCTCAAATAAACCAGATTATTAATTAAACTCTTTAATAAATAATCTTATTTATTAATTCTATTATTACTCTACTAAAAATATGAAATCGTACTCTTAGTGATTATAGAAAGTATTTACAGGGTATTCTCATGTAGTTTACTGATATAATCAATTCATGTAGTTATGTCCTCCAATTATTGGTTGGTAAATTTGAACTGGTCAAAATTATCATTTTACCCTTCTAAATACCTATTCATCCTTAAGTACCATTAATCCACTAGTGAATGACTAATTTATAATCTTATTATAAATTTGAGCTTAAGAACCATTCTGTTTTAGAATTAACACTTAAGTGAACCAATATATGATCCGTTATGAAAGCTTGGATTCCAAATCTTGTAAGATCATGTTCCCAACCATCCATATCACTGAATCTCCAAAATAAAAGTCACTAGCCTGTTTTACAAACAAACTTTAACGAGTGAATCAAAAGATCCAGTAGACATGTATATGAGTTCATGACTACTCAGAATTGAGACCGATCTACATGTGATCATCGAATTGATGTGTATTAAATCTTTATGATAAATGACACATTGATAAATATATCAATTCACATCGGTCCAGTCATATATAATCTCATTATATAAATTATCTTCACTGAGATATCTATCCATATCAATGATCCGTATCTAGATCACATGCATTCATAATGCTTAGTGAACCTTACTAGCAATCATTTATTAAAGATTTCATACTTTAATATGTTGCTGACAATTTTATTCATTAGCTATGATCTTAATTCTCTCGTACTAATATAAGATCATAGTCTCATTAATGAATATAGAATTTACAGATATTTATATAAATTATTCAACAATAATTTAAAGGAACAATTATAAGAAAAATGTAATCCTCATTAAATTTCATATCAAAATGTCAATACACATATTTTGAGGACATGACCCCCAACATGAAGGACATGCCAAAACTAGTACACATGCCTGTGACCAAATTCTGGACATGAAGCCCCAGTGTGAGGGTAAGGACAGTCATGAGACCCCTTGCTCTTATTTTGGTAGATACAGATTGGCCATAATGAAATACACAGGCATGTTCCTCCCAAGGCCTCATAAAAAGTGGGCAACCCATAGAAAATAGCTCACAACTAGCGCATTGCCTGATGAATAATCCCCAGGAGGAATCCGAAGCCCCGAGGTGGCCAATATTCCTCCCGTTGAAATACCCAATAAGTACGGCTCAATAAGTCAATACTTACCCTCGAGTAGAATGTGAAGTTCAAGGGGTACCATCATCAAGGCAAAGATGAAGCTCGGAAAAGAGACACCCAAACAAGAAAATGTAGGGCAAAAGTTCAGGAAACAAAAGCTCGGCTGTCTTTGGCCCTCCACCTTGGTGTAGCAAACGACGAAGGTCATGCACTCATCGACATTGGTCAGATAAGATGTCTCCTTTTTCTACTCAATCAATCTTCTTATTTAGTATTAACCTTTTATAAGGTCTTTTTTTAGAGAAATCTACTTTTATTAAAAAATAATACATGTCATAGAAATATTTGCTAATGATTTTCTGGCTATTTTGCAAGTCTCCAAGGATTGACTCTTCTAAGATGTGCGATGGAGGATTAAAAAGTGAAGACTGGCGCAATGCTCTAGCCCGTCAGTCAAGATTAAAAAGTGATGACTGGAGTGTTGTTCTAGCCCGTCAGTCGGGATTAAAAAGTGATGATTGACGTGGTGCTCGAGCCCGCCAGTCAGTTTAAAAAGGTGATGACTAGAGTGGTGCTCAAGCCTGTTAGTCGGGATTGAAAAGTGATATTTGTTGAGCACCTAACTCATTAGATAAGATTCAAAGGTCTAGCCAGAGCAGGAACGCCTGGCTAGACATCAAGGTAAAAAGTGATGTATGCCAAGCACCCCATCTCATCAGATGAGATTCAAGAGTTTAGCTAGAGCAGGCACCTGTGACTAGACATCAAGTCAAAAAGTGATGTATGTCAAGCACTCATACTCGCAGATGAGATTCAAGGGCCTAGCCAGAGTAGGCACGTCTGGCTAGACATCAAGGAAATATGTTTGTCGAGCACTCATGCTCACATACGAGATTCAAGGGTCTAACTAGAGCAGGTACGCCTGGGTAGACATCAAGGAAAAATATTTGTCGAGCACTCATGCTCGTAGACGGGATTCAAGGGTCTAACCGGAGCAGGTATGCCTGACTAGACATCACGTGAGATTCAAGGGTCTAGCCAGAACATGTTTGTCTAGCATTTGCCAAGTACTATAGCACTAATGCTCGTAGACGGGATTCACATATGAGATTCAAGGGTCTAGCCAGAACATGCACGTCTAGTTAGATTAATGAAATATGTATGTTGAGCATTCATGCTTGAAGACAAGATTCAAGGGTCTAGCCAGAGCACGCACGCCTGGCTAGACATCAAGGCAATCTCGACACCAAGGACAATGATATTTGCTAAGTACTATAGCACGAAAAACACGGATAAGACCCTCTGATGAGCACTTCCTCTCAAGGATTCATCTAGAGCTAAAACACTTGGATAAGTGATAAAGGAAAGGTCTGCTAGTCAAGAACCAAAAGAATTCAAATTGCTTTCTAGATCGCCAGACTAGGAAAAAGTTTAACTAGGAGAAGCCATGCTCGACTAAATATCAAAAGGTAAACCTCTAAGGAAGGTTTTCCTTACCAGACCTCCTAAATGGAAGCACACCCGAATGCGTCATAAAGGTCACAACATGTCTGTAAGACCCCTGATCTACAAAGGGGGCAACCCGTTAGACATGATCAAGTCCACCAAAAAAGATCGAGGTCCTTTAAGGCCCATTCTAGTTCAGGATCACAAGCTCTGGCCAATAAAAGTTAAGTAGGGATACAACGCTCGGCATAATAGTCACAACAACTACGCAGCTTAGGATGAAAGTCTCATCCAAACCAAGTTAAAACTTGACTGAGGAAAAATAAAACTCTATCTACCTTATCCACTCGAGGTACGCTCATGATAGGAAATAGGAAAAAACAGAGATAAATAAAATAGTCAAAGAAAAAAGGAAGTTTATTTTCATTAATAAACAGAGGGCTACGAATACAAGTAAGTACAAAAATCTCATTGGTTAAAGGGACGAGCCACCCCTAGGCTAACTTAAAAGTAAAAGACCCCCCACGTTTGGTCAATGGTCACAGGATTTCACAACTTTCTTGAACTCTTATAAGGACTGGAAAGCTCCGGTCGTTTGTCGACTGAGATCATGATGACTTGTCTGATGCCCACACCAAATCAGGATAAAAGTGGATTCAAACCACGGGCATCAAATAATTTTTGAGCTGAGGACAAAAGACCTCAATCTCTCCCATTTAAGGTGATAAAGAAAGGAGGCCACTACGCTCGGGTTCAAGACAATCCCAAAGGATATGATTGCAAGGGCTGCCTTACCCACTTCTAAAGCATGCTGCTATAAGAAGTTGAAGGTCCGAAAGGACAGAGATGGTAAAGATGAGAGTGGGTCACACCCAATAAAGTTACCTCATTATGGATCAAAGATTAAGGCTACCGACTGGATTACAGGCCTATTTCAAAGATGATGTTTCTATAACCATGGGCTGGTAGCTAACACGGATAAGTGATTCGTCGAACATGCTTATTGACGGCAGGAAAATCACCGTGAATAGAACATCAATGACTTTGAGGCCCGACATTTAAAGGACGACTGAGAGCGAAACGATAACCATGAAAAGGAAGGCTAGGATGATCTCAAGAGAAAGCCTCCCAAAACGGAAGAGGCTCTAGAAAGGGGAAATTATCATTGTTTGCACAAGGGAAAAAGAAGAATTGAGGGCAAGAATGAAAGTTTCAACTCTGTAAGGATGGCGGGGATAAGGGAAATCACCTATTTATAGGGCTAGAAGAAAACCACTGGAACCATTCTTCGACTGGTAAATGGCTGTTTCGCGAATCGATGAGAGGATTGCGGAATACTAAACATTGTCCAATCAACTGCAGGGATGAAACGAAGCATCAGGAATGAAGCAACACATGAAGGAGCCAGGTTCTGTAACACACGCCCACGCGCCATTAATGGCCTTGAACCACAGAAATGGTGAACGACACATACGTGATGAATGAGTCGTGACAAAAATGATCAGGCTATTAATTCCATTTGGAGCAATCCTCACTGAGGAACAAATTCTAAAACGCAAGTGTGAAATACCCAAGGGGGCGAAGCTCTTAGCCTATCACCACACAAAGGCAGCTCAGATTAAGAGCTCGGGTAATGAAGTATTTAGACGTGGCTAACCAAAAACTACCCAAGTCCTCGACTGGGGTCCACTGTTGTGGGTGCTTTCCTGACCACCAATGACTCGATGACACGTGTTACGTCACATCACATGAAGGAAAGTTTCAGAGAAATTGAACCGACCTCACCTGATCAGTACTGAGGATGCTCGGGTTACACAGATCCGAGCACATATAAGAGCAATAATAGGCTATTATTGCCCGTCGAAAGTGACGCTCAACATATCCAATCGTCATGTCAGGCTAGGTTCCATCTGATCATTTTGGCATTTAATGCATATGACAATGTCATTTTCCTTTCATCCAATCATGGACGGTATAGTTGCACAAGATGAAACGGTGGTTTGCACGCACTTTAATGGAAAGTGGTAGGTACATGAAGAGGGTTTAATTAAAACTGATTGGTGTCCTACATCCCTAAAAACGGGACGGCGTTTGCATTTGCCGTTACTCTCTAATAATAATATAATTAAATAGAACATAAAAATTAGGGAAATAGCCAAAAAATATTTTTTAATGTAATTCAGACTTTTGCCGCTTTTGGTTTCATATTTGTATTTGTTTGATCGTAATCCCCATTTTCCCTTCTTTTTGGACTTTCTTGATACTTTTGCTTAATTTATTTATTTTATTAAATAGTTTTTACTTTTCTCCTCTAATGAAAAAGAGAGATATTCGCCTACTTTAGAAGAACAACGCAAGGAATCCTGCAAAATTTTATACTAGCGTATGTATGTATATAAAAAGAGAGAAAAAGAAAAGTTTGTCTTTAAAAAATAATTACCAAAATTCTGTGCGCTACTTGTTGCTTGGGGTAGGTATAATAATAAACAGTATTGGTCGGAAAATATATTTTAATTTCTTCTTTTTCATATTTTTTTGACAAATTCCACTAAACCCCTTAATCTTTGTGTAGTTGCACTTTAATCTTTAACATCTGAGAATCAATATTTTAGTGCATAAGTTTTCAATTTTGAGCACAAATGGTTAAAATGAACCCCCAGTTACAATAAATAGCGAAAACAAGTATGTGATACAATCATGCATTAGCGTAAAAATGTCATATCGTTTTCATTTTTAGGGAAATTTAACGTTTTGAGCATATTGTTTTTGTTAAAATATATTTTTTCCTCTTCAACAACAATTTCTTTTATTTTGAGTTTACGAACGAGACAGTAAACTGGTAGAAGTTCCACAACAATGACGAAGACATGATCTTTTTATACTAATCACATGACATGTCACATGCATGTTTCCGTTAGTGATTATAAGCAGAAGTTAATTTTTGATCATTTACGTTTAAGGTCTCGTTTGTTTCGCACTATCTTTCATTTTAATCCTGCTATAATATTTTTGTAATTGAATTATTACGTTTGTTTGTAATAATACTTAAATTAGGACGTAATCCTAATCTACAACTTATTGAGACAATTGAACTCCAACAAAAAATGGAAGCATTCATAATTTACACTCAATAACAATTCTAATAACTGAAAAAATTACTTTGGTACCTTTTAGGGATACTAAATATGTATTATTATTATGAGAAAAACATAACACGATTTGCAATTATATAATAAATTTTAATCTAATTACAATTAACTTTATTAAAGTTCACTCGAGCATTATCAATTTAATTAAATACTAATAAAAAATAGTTAAAATTAGGATTAATTACTCCCATGCCCCTGATCTTTTAGTCTTGTATCAACTAACCCCCCACCTTTCCAGCGTTACTCTAATGCCACCTTTTATTTTGTTTCATGGAAGCCCTTATCATTAGTTCTGTCAAAAAATTGGACAGAACTAATTCTATATGATGTTAAATATGAAATTACACTCAACCAACCCACTTACCTTAAAAAAAATACATACAACAGTCAAAAATGCAAAAAAAAAAAAAAAAACACTCTTAATTCTTTCCCAGCCAATGCACACTGCAAAAAAAAAAACTTGATTCTTTCCCACCCAGTGCATACCCACATTCTTCACCCACATACATTTTCGTCATTCATCTTCGTCAAAATACTCACCTTCACAATACTCGTCTTTTTCACTTAAATTACCATTTTTTTTAGTTTTATTTTACATAAAGATGTTTTAACTATAACAAATGTTTGGATATTTGATGAAGCATTGTGCAGTAAAAATAACATGTATTATATGAAATCTGATAAGAAATGCACAAAAAGATGATCATGTAATCATCACTTCTCCGGTCTAATATACTTTTTAATGAGAAAAATTCAAATTTCCCTATACATCTATAAGCAAATTTCGGCTCGCCTACCATCCACACTTGTGAATGTCACAAAAAGATATTTTCTAACAGATAATAAATTCCAACATGCTCATAAACATCTTAAGCAAATATCGGCTCGCCTACCATTCACACTTGTGAATGTAAAAAAAGATGTTTTCTAACAAGTATCTAAGTTGAGATAAATCAGTGGTTCATCCTTGAGTTGCTTGGAGACCCAACCCACATTGGTTCAAGTTGCATTGGTTCAACTTGCATAAGTAAAATACATTAGAGTAATAATTAAAAATATTAGAGTAAAATATAAATACATTTTGTTAGGAGATATCACCTATACAAGTTTAAATTGGCCTTCAGGATGCCCTGCCCAGAGTGAGTTTGAGGATGCACTGGCCCATACTCATGAACTTCATTGTACACTGGGTTAGCCTGCAAAGTATGATATATTGTAAGTATAAAAAACATTAGATTATAGATTAACATAGATAAATACAATGTAATAATAAATAACGCACTTGCTCCTTCCAGTTACAAGTCCTATTATGTCCTAATTCACCACATTGCTTACATGTCATAATGACACCAGCCCTTGGCTTACTATTATGTGGCACACAAGTGGATCTTTTTCCTCTCCTAGGTTCACCAAGTTCTCTTATCCTTAATTTTTTTTGTCTCCCAGGTTGCTTATGGTATGTTGGTGGAATTACTGGTGGTCTTGCAGATTTAGGCCATTATTCAACACTTGTCATTGGGTTGATCACATGCCCATATGTCTTCAAATAAGCCTCATTTCTATAACAAATATCCACATATGCAAGAAGATCATCAGTTTTGAACGTATTACAAATATGTCATGCACACAAGGTATACTAATGAGATCCCAACTTCTACATGTACAAGTGCGAGCTTCCAAATCTACCATAGACACTAGCCCAGTTACATGAAAAATCTAGTATTTCCTACCCTTGCCCTTACTGGTAGGCAAAAGGCACTCTCCGTTTTAGTCTTCTCAATTAGTTTACATATATTTGGAGCCACATCAGTAGGTCAATCCTTAACATTGTCTCTCTTTTTTACCATTCTCATCATCAAATACAATCTCACTTTCTCAAGCATGGTAAGGATAAGCTTATCTCTTGCCTCCAAGATTGCCCCATTAAATGATTCACACAAATTGTTTGAAAATGCATATTTAGGGTAGGTCCTAAAATGAGACCTACCCTAGTTAACATGATTCTTCACAGCCAACCAATTATAAGCATATACATGTTCGCTCTTCGTACTCCACAACCTATTCATTAGAGCTAAACCGTTGAAAAGTTTATTAAAATTGTCGCACAAGTGTCTAACACAATGCCTATGTTCAGAATTGGGTAATAACTCCTTCAATGCTTTCTTGAAACCCTTTTGCTTGTCAGTTATAATGGTCCACCCAAAGTTGTTCACAATTCCTACATCATCTATCACAACACTTAAAAACCACAACCAAGTCTCTGTTTTCTACCTCAACAACTACATAAGCAAATGAGAATATTGAGTTATTCCCATCTATTCCAACTACAGTCAACAATTGTCCTAGACGAGGACCTTTGACGTGACATCCATCAAGACCAATAATTGGTCTACAACCCTATAAAAATCCTTTCTTACATCCCCCTAGGCATAATCTTTGAAACTTCGATCTCCCCTCTCTACCTGCTTTTATATTCATATAAATTGAACTACCTCCATTCACTCTCTTAAGGCAATCACAATAATCCTATAGTTGAGAAAATTGATCATCATATGAGCCTTGAATGATTAATGTTACCTTTCTTTTAGCCCCCCCATACTTGCATCCTAGACGCCATCACCATGTAATCTTGTCTTATGTCATTTTGCATCGCACTCACAGTCATATTTGGATGGTTCCTTAATTGAGTTAAATACTTATGTGATATCGATCTTGAATTGGCATACCTATTCTTAAATGTCCTACTATTATGAATATCATTGAATGATTTAATTTGAAAAGTTCTCCCATCTCTTTGCATAGAGGCATATACAAACCAATGGCACCCGTTAGCACATGCAACTATAATCCTATCTCTGTCATTCTTAACAAACTTAATAACCCTACCATTTCTTATAGAATACTCCCTCACGGCCTGCCTAAACTCGTTAGCAGATCCAAATAACATGCCAAATTTAAACTGTGGGTTATTCATGTTTGTTTCAACATGAAACTCAATAAATCTAGATCTATTGCCACCCCCTACAAACTCTTCATCAGATTTTTACTGTCAATACTTCTTAGTTCATATGAGTTCTCATCTTCGGTGTCAAGAAGAGTAAAATCAATAGAATAAAAGATATGCTCTACTTCGGGTTCAACATGCAACTCAAATAAATGATCATCATATGAGGAATGATCGTCACCTGGCTCCCTATCTGTAAAATCAGAGTCTTCAGACACACTAGACAATGACTAGGAACCAACTTGCTCAGTCCCAAACTCAGCTATCATAAAATAAACATGATAAAAAAAACCACAATCTATAAAAAACAATTCGAACAACCTTAACATATACACAACTAAGTTCTTATGCCAACCCATAATCACATGGCAAACAACCTGAAGGAAAAATCATAATGTAGAAAACAAGAACTCATAAAAAAGAGCACAAAACTAGATTTTGAAACAACCATAAAATAAAGGACAGCGGTTACCATTTTTTGCAATGAAAGAACACTAAAATATAAGAACATGAAACCGTTTTAAACATTAAATGTCCAAAATTTTGAAGGAAAAGTGTGGTCACGGCTGGTTTTGTAAAAAAAAGTGTGTAAAACTTCTGCTTTCTGCAAAATCAATATGTGTATAAACAATCTGAACCCTAACTCTCTGATTTTAACCATAAAATTAAAGGTTGGAGAATATTTTTTTGATAAAGGCTTGGAAGGGTTTAGATAATGAGTATGTGAAGTAAGGGATGAATGATTTAGATTTTGATATATTAATCAAAACAATGGAAGGGATGAACGAGGTGTGGCTTTAAGTGTGTGGGTGAGTGGAGGTTTTCACCCTTAGGTATTGTTGCAAGTGTTTTTTCTTTTTTAAAAGGCAATGGGGTATTTGTGTGACATTTTAAAGGTGAGGGTTAGTTGATGCAAAAGGTGAGGGGCATGGGAATAATTAGTCCTTAAAATAATGTTAAAATTAACATCAATAATTTTTTTTGCATAATATAATTGAAAAACACTTAAATAACTTTATAACTTTATGTTTATACAACAAATTGCCACTCATCATTTAAATTTTTTATGTACAATCGAACCTGACAATCATATTTATCACTAATTCAATTAAAATAATCATTTTAAATTGGCGTGAACCAATAGCTCTCTAAAAATGAAAAGTTATGGACAAATTGTTGATTTTGAAAGGTTAAAGACTAAGTGTAATTTATCCCCATAAGTTATGAGGTTTAGTGTAATTTACCCATTTTTAAGTAATTATTAAATAAAGTACACCAAATCTCCTTTTAGTTTGTGTTAATTGCACAAACTCATTCTAATATTAAGCTCTACACGGACATTCATTTTAGATTTATTTTTACCTAAGAATAAGCACAAACAAATGTGTTTTGCCAAAACACACTAACATATGACATTTTTTTTCGAAATTGCTATGGACATGTCATAATTTTTCATATTTAAAATTTTATTTCCTTTAATATTATAGCTTGAGAAATAGATTTCTTACAACAATGGTACGGAGTATTTTAGAAAATAAAATTGTATGAATTTAGATGAACATCTATGTAGGGTTTGAACTAGAAAAAATATCCGCACCTTTAAAATAAAGTATAAGAGAGAGTGATGCAATTTACTATATGTCTCATTTGATTCGCGTCATCCTTCATTGTGATCATTTTGTAATTAAATTATCATGTTTATTTGAAGTGATTCTTAAATAATCTTAATTAAAGTTAACTTTATTAAAATCTAATCTAAGATTATTTATTTGTTTAAATATTAATAAAAATAATTAAAATTAATGTTAAAATTACACATCAAAATAATTTTCACTATCTCTCATTTTATTAATTTAATTAAAATTAACTTTATTAAAGTTTAATCTAACATTATCAATTTATTTATTAATAAAATTAATGTTAAAATTACACATCTAAAACATTGTTTTACATAATATATAATTAAAAATACATTATATTTATTCTTATTTACACAAAGTTATAATAAATTTAACATAACATTCATGAATTGACTCTCATTATTAGATTATCATGTATAATTAAATATGACAGTTATAAATTACATCACCAAATGGTTTCTTGCTAGTTTTAATACTGCTGTAAATTTATGGGGTAAATTTAAGATTGACCAATTTCCTTATTTTTTTGAAAAACCATTTCCTTATTAGAATTTGCCGTCTGATTGCGGTAAATAAAAAATCAATTTTCTCAAGTTTTGTTATGGGAAGAATATTACAGAATTATTATGTTTTTTTGAAAAATCAAAGACGTGTTGAGCTGTTACCATCCCTGTCCTCTATCTCTCTCTCTCTAAGGTTCCGGTCTTCTTTATTACGTCCGGACCATCTCCTGCAAGCTGTAATTGAATGCAAGCTGTTTTGAACTTATTCCCCCTCTAGCCTCGTCTCTCTCTCTCTCTCTCTCTCTCTCTCTCTTATAAGTTGTCTACTAATGACACCGTGATTTAGAGACGCCTTGCTCTGATCCCCCACCACGCGTCTCTCTTCCTTCTCCTACTCCTATTTTTTCTGACTTTCCTTTCTGCATTTTCTCTGACAATGAGATCAAACTTGTAGCCCTTCCTTTTCATCCTCATTCTGGCTCAGCTTCTTCCAAGCAGTTTCATATTTGAGACTCGAAGACAAAGTTCAGACAGGTTTTCTACCCTGTAAATCAGAGTAGTGAACAGGGATTTCGAGATCGGACCTCAACAATGGCACCATCGTTCGATTGGTGGGGGAAGGAGAGTCATAGGGGAACCCCAGTAGTCGTTAAAATGGAGAATCCCAACTGGTCCATGGTGGAGCTAGAGGGTCCATCTGAGGATGATTTTCTCCTTACAGAATCCCCAGGTCGAACCAGAGAGAAAGGCCGAGGCAAGAACGCCAAGCAGCTCACATGGGTCCTCCTCCTCAAAGCCCACAAGGCCGCCGGTTGTTTAACCTCCATTGGCTCCGCAATGGTTAGCCTCGCCGCCGTAATTAAACGCCGCGTCGCCTCAGGCCGTACGGACGCCGACGCCGACAATGACAATGGTGGCGTCGACGGGGAAAAAGAGAACCCCACCGTGAAAATCAGGTTCTATTCATGTATCAAAGCGTTCCTCTGGCTGTCGGTGCTTCTGTTAGGGTT
Source organism: Datisca glomerata (assembly GCA_003255025.1). Taxonomy (NCBI): domain Eukaryota; kingdom Viridiplantae; phylum Streptophyta; class Magnoliopsida; order Cucurbitales; family Datiscaceae; genus Datisca; species Datisca glomerata. The sequence goes on from QANY01012075.1 coordinate 309,256, forward strand.
CGAGGTGGCTGCTTACTTCAACGGCTGGCATTTAAGTGCACCACAGCTCAAATTGGCCTACTTATGGGCAACCACATTGAGGGTAAAGGGTTTGTTCGATTCAATTTATTCACAATGGGTTTTAATTCGGGTCGATTATCTAGCTCCTCCACTTCAGTTTTTAGCCAATGTCTGTATCATACTGTTCCTCATTCAGAGCATTGATAGGCTAGTTTTATGTATGGGTTGTTTCTGGATCCGATTCAAGAAAATCAAACCCGTTCCCAAAGAGGTTCAACTAGATCTTGAGACAGGCGAGAATGGTTACTTCCCTATGGTTCTTGTTCAGATCCCCATGTGTAATGAAAAGGAGGTAAAATTTCAAATCTCTGTAAGAAAATTTCTTTGAATGCCGTTTAAGTTTGCAAATTTTGGTTCTGATTGTTTTAGGGTTTGTTTGTTAATTAGGTCTATCAGCAATCAATTGGTGCTGTGTGTAGTTTAGATTGGCCGAAATCGAAGTTGCTAATTCAGGTTTTGGACGATTCGGATGACCCGATAACCCAAATGCTAATCAAGGAAGAGGTTGAGAAATGGCAGCAAGATGGTGCCAATATTTTGTATAGGCATAGAGTAATTAGAGATGGGTATAAGGCAGGTAATCTTAAATCCGCCATGAATTGTAGCTATGTGAAAGACTACGAATTCGTTGCAATCTTTGATGCCGATTTTCAACCCACCCCTGATTTCCTCAAAAGAACAGTCCCTCATTTCAAGGTATATAATATATAAATAATTCATTTGGGTTCAAAATTCAATATAAATTATCATTCTGATTTCATTTTCTGACAAATTTAGGATAATGAAGAGGTCGGGTTGGTTCAAGCAAGGTGGTCATTTGTAAACAAGGATGAGAATTTACTAACAAGGCTTCAAAATATCAATTTAGCTTTCCATTTTGAGGTAGAGCAGCAAGTCAATGGCATCTTCCTTAACTTCTTTGGGTTTAACGGGACGGCGGGTGTGTGGAGGATAAAGGCTTTGGAGGATTCCGGTGGGTGGTTGGAGAGAACGACCGTGGAGGACATGGACATTGCCGTCCGTGCTCATCTTCATGGATGGAAATTCATATTTCTCAATGATGTAGAGGTACACTACCTCTTCATTTGATTGATCTCGGGAACTAAATCTTATTTTATGTCGATTGCCGGTTATCCCAAAAATTTAACTTATTAGGTTAAGGCAAATGTATATATATTTGAATTAATACTTTGTCAATTTCAGTATTTGATTACAAGACTAATGGTTAGTTATCTTCATATGTTTAGTGCCAGTGTGAGCTACCGGAATCTTATGAAGCTTATAGGAAACAACAACACAGATGGCATTCCGGCCCAATGCAGTTGTTTCGGCTTTGTCTTCCCGACGTAATTCGATCAAAGGTTTGTATATCTTTCTGAGAAAATTCCTCAAAAAGATCAAGTTCTCTTTAAATCTGATTGCTAATGTAGATTTGTTGCATTTGATTTACTGCAGATTGGAATATGGAAAAAATTCAATCTGATCTTCCTCTTCTTTCTACTTAGAAAACTGATACTTCCCTTCTATTCGTTTACCCTCTTCTGCATAATTCTCCCCATGACAATGTTCATTCCAGAAGCTGAGCTACCAGCTTGGGTCGTATGCTACATCCCGGCCACCATGTCGTTTCTCAATATCCTCCCCGCCCCAAAATCATTCCCTTTCATCGTCCCGTACCTCCTTTTTGAAAACACGATGTCAGTCACCAAGTTCAACGCAATGATCTCCGGGTTGTTTCAGCTAGGTAGTGCATACGAGTGGGTTGTAACGAAGAAATCTGGCCGTTCATCTGAGGGAGATCTGGCTTCCTTGGTTAACAAAGATCAAAAGCTTCAGAGAGGCGTTTCGGCCCTGCCCAATCTCGAGGAGATGAAGGAAGAAATTCAAAAGCAGGAACGCAAAGCTTCACGAAAGAAGAAGCATAATAGGATATATAGGAAGGAGCTAACGTTGGCTTTCCTTCTTCTAACAGCTTCGGCTCGGAGCCTTTTATCAGCACAAGGGATCCATTTCTACTTCCTGCTTTTCCAGGGGATATCCTTCCTGTTGGTTGGTTTAGACCTGATTGGTGAGCAGGTAGAATGAAAGTTAAAACATGACGGAATTTTGTCGGAAAAAACAGACGTTTGGATTGATTAAAACGAAAACGTGGGTCGAGACTGAATTCAAATAAGGCGTAAAGAGAACAGAAAATGTCAGTGGCTGGACTACTGCATTTCTCTTCAGATTCCAATGGTTGGATGTTGTCTTCGGGTGAAAATGACGAGAACTATTATGGATGAAACGAAGGAGGCCGGGGAGGGGGACAGATTCGGAATTACAAATGCTGTTTAACAAAATGTAAGGTTCTTAAATTTTTTTCCTTATTTTGTTTGATATGTTGTCTTGATTCGTTTGTTTTTGGTTATATTCTTTTTGTAAGAAAATATTCGTTGTCTAAACAGTAAAACAGGGGAATTTAGTTTAAACACTCAAGGAAGGAAGGATAGGGGATTAGTGATGTTAATATAATTTTTGGTTTTTCTTTCTCCATTTTCACTCTTGTTTATCATGTTGTGGATGTTTTACCTGGTCCTTTTTTTGTTGTTGTTAATAGCAACAAGTTGGAATTCTTAGATGTTCTTATGTCAATGAAGTTTTAACCACCCTATTCGAAATGGTGGAGGAAAAGTCTTTTGCTCCATTGTACCCATTGGGAGTTCTGTTGAATAGCTTCTTTAGTTTTTAATAAATAAATAAAAAATTACATTTTTTAATTGATATTTCACTATTTTTTTTATCAATCTTTGTTGATATTTCACTCATGTGTAAGCACAATATATAAGTAAATAAAATTGAGAATATCACCAATAATAATGATCGGCAATCTGTGGGAGAGTATTTTGAGAAATTAAAATTATTTATAGATAGAATGATTAATAATAATTTGATGGACCGTATTAGAAAAGTAACATACTCAACAACCAGTACTGTATGAATCTAGGAATGGGGTTCATCTGTCGGCCATTCTAGACTGACGGTCTAGATTGGACTAAACTAATAAAGGTAAAGACAATTTAATTTTTGTCAAAATCTGTCTTGACAGCTTAAATTAAGATGCGTAGAAGGCTAGAAGCATCACAAGATGCCGTTGACCGTTCACTTCTATAGTTTGGTTTTCCATTAGATGATTTTAAGTCAGATTTACATCACTAGATGGTTTTTTCAATCATAATTAGTAATTATTAAAACAAATGGATAAGTGTGAAAGACCTCTACACCTTAGTTTTCTAATCATGCTCTTTCTTAAACCTAAAGAATTAAATTTAGTATATTTAAGTACAACTTCGATGTGTGCTTCATTTTCTTATTCTATTCAATCTATTGATCTGTGTTAAATGAACACTCTATGTATTTCAATTCATTTAACAATTATGTTCAATTAGATATTGATATTATCAAATATGTAATGTATTAATTAAAAAACACTAATATATTTTTTACTAAAGATTTTATATTCAAAATCATTTTGAGAGAAAAGTAAATGGTTTTATTTTGATTGAGATGTGTATAGATGTTAAATTAACGGTTTTTATGTCAAAATAAATTACATTTTTTAAATGATATTGCTTCCAAACCGTTTTTTTTTTAAATTAGGAGCCAGGCCTATTTTAAGAAATTCAATTGTGAGGAAAGTACAGCTGGACAGCACAAAATTGTGGCCGTGAAAAAATATGACATTTTTTTTTCTGTGGGGTATTCAATAGATTTAGGCAAGTAAATAAATATGTTCCTTATCCTTTAAAACCAGTTACAACAAAAAATAATTTGGGAAAAGTTGTAAACAATCAACATTGCACGTGCTTTCCATTAATAACAACCTTTTAAATGCCCCCATCAACAATTTAAAAAACCACCAACAATTAATAGCCTGCACGCAGCCTATCATAACCCATCTCTCTTTAATTATTTATTTTTCAAAGTTCATAAACTTTACGGAAATTGAGTGCCAGATTTAGTCTATCATATATGAGTGAACGAGTGAGTTTAACTATACTCTCAATTCATTTCGTCAAATTTATTTTAAGCTTATTTAGAAAATTAATTTATTTTTTAAAAATAATTAAGAGAATGAAAAAAATGTTATATTTGTAAGAATAGTTATTTTTTAACTATAATTTTTTTGATAAAACTCTACAAATTTAATGTATAAGTATATTATGATATATTTTTATATATCGTAATATATTTTAGTATATCATTAATATACTATAGTATATTTTTAGTATATTTTTATGTATCATCCGTGATAATAATATATCATGAGTATATTATCTTAGAAATCACGAGTACCAAAACTCTCTCCATACTCAAACTTGTCTCCGCCTTCTCTTCTTCACCTCTCTCTCTCTCTCTCTCTCGATTCCTAAAAATTCATAAATCAAACTACAAGATCAAGAAAAACCATACAATGAGACGACGAGGAATCCTTTCAAAAAATGGATAACCGCATGGATAAGCTCACACTAACCGTCAATTTGGGATCTCATTCAAAAAATTTCTTGGGAGGTTTCGGGAAAGAATGAGAATGTAATAATATCGATTCATATAGAATAAAAGGTTCTCTATCGATTCAATTCTTCCATGTTTCAACAATAGTATATTGTTCCATAGAGCTAAGGTCCAAAATATGAAAGATACAAGTGTTTTCACGACTCTACCAACTAGTAAATTTTGTTCCACTTAATCTCTATTTCATGGCTAAAATCAAGAAATTCGTAAATCAAACCACACCCAAACCAAAAACTCAGACGATGAGACAAAAGCCAAAACACGAGTATCATTGAGAGCACCGACTGAGAAAAAGGACAAGAGTGCTAGAGAGAAGAAAGAGGCAAAGAAGATATAATTGATTAATTTAAGATATTTTTTAAATATGATTCTTCTAGGTCAAATGCTAAAACTATTAAAAAATAACCCATTTATTATAATTTTCTTTTATTTTATTAAATAATATAGAAAAAGTAGAAGGGGCTTCAAATACGAACTAATAGAAGATTCAATCACGTTAAAAAAGGGATTAAAATCAGAGTTATTATTAGCACATAGATAAAATGGAAATAACTAATGCACTTTTTTTGTCTGGTGGTTGAGGTTAATAAACAAACAGCATTTAATTTTTCCAAGTGACTGATCAAGCTTTTCACTAAGGTCTTTTCTTGTTATGAAAATATAAGAGAGATCTGTTTTATCAGAGTCATTTATTTTAAAAATAAACAATTCAGATTTGATAATGAAAAGATGAAAAGAAAAGAACAAAAAAATTTGTCAGAAAAAATAAAAACTACAAAGAGATGATTTAGACCATCTATTATAAATACGAACTGTTTAGATTAGGTTAACATCACCTTTCTATCCATCCACTACCATTTAATTGGTGTATATATTGATTTCGATATGCACGTGAAATATGTTTCTTTTACGTGAAATTTCTCCCTCGTTTTATTTTTTTAGAACTTTTTGTTCTGTTTGCCTTTTTACAAGTTACAACGAAATGAAATCGGAGTTAAGGTGACAGTAACATATAAAATATTTACACTTCCGGCAAATGTACCAAATTATCGGAGTTAATTAAAGTGTTCCAAAGTGTTTGGGCCATTGACCATATTTCAGGCCCATGTATAGGCCATTCTGATTTGAAAAACTATAGTAGATAATTCTTTTTATTCGAGAAATTATAGATGATCATTTTTATTAAGTTATATGTAAGAATGATCCTCTATATGTTTATTTAAGTCATTTTTTTAAATTCTACTCAGACTTGTTCAACTTGTTTCAAAAAAAAATTTCTCAATCCATAATAAATCTACATAAGTCATTTAACATTCTTTTATATTATTGGTTTAGTTTATAAGTTATTTTTCAATCTGAAATATGTAAATATATTTTTTGTTAAAATATTATTTACTTAGCAAGAGATCGTTTTGATTTATTTTTATGCTCATCTACAAAGATGATTGACTGTAAGACTAAAAATGATGTCTATCATTTTGCCAACGTCCAATAAAGAAAAGAGAATGATAAAAAAATATGAAACATTAGAATGTAGCAGAACAATGAATAAATATTTTATTAACAACAAGTAAAACTGTATGTTTATTACCTATTGATGAGATAGATGTAATTGAAGGAGCAATGAGCGTGGGGATCTCCCCTTCCATTTTTTTTTCTCACAAAGCAAAAATGAGAGAGAGATAGAGAGAGAGAGAGTAGCTGACACATAAAGAAAAAAAGTATAGTTTTAGAGTATAATGTGTTTTAAAGAAAATTATTTAAGAGAAATGGGAAAATATCATAAACGAACATATCAGTCCCTAGGTTGGCATAGTCTTCATCATACGGTGGGTCTTGGAAGTATGTGGAGCTGAAGTCATCAAGATTATGATGGTCATCTGGTTCGGATGGTGGAACAGGAAGCTGGCTGAGTTCGGGGGAAAACAGTCAAGCTGGAATTGGAAGTCCAATTGATAGGGATCTTGAGACTCAAATGGATATGGATCCTGAGGGTAAGGAAAAGACAATCCACTGAAGATGAATGAGCGTTGGTACTCCTGTAAAGCCGATGAGGAAGCTCCGGAGGATGCTTGAGAGCTAGAAGGGAATGGCTCAAAGGGAAGACCATTATAATCCATGTCGGTGGTGGATTTATTGAGACGTGTTAAGGTTCGACCCAATTGATCCATGAACCGTTTTTCATATTTGGGTCAAGTAGGAGAGGACTGCCAGAAATTAACATAGTTACACATATACATGGTTCCATCAACATAATGATCTTGTTCACGGTGGAGAGTGTAGAAACATAAAAAAGTCTGTCTCTGTTTCCCAGGAGTTGTCCATATATTGTGTTCGGTGAGAATCTTGTGAAGCTGGCTTCGCCAGTATGGCAGTGGAGCAAACAGTTGAAGAAGAGTGACAAGGTGCGTATGAGTATTAGCAGCATCATAAATATATTAGTAAATAGGATATGGAGGAAATCCGATGGCACAGTAATGAAGGGCAGAAAGCGCCCAAAGATACCATAGGAGTTATTCTGGTATGGCACATTTAATGAGAGGAACTGTGGTATAAGGGATGGTTATATCAAAATGGTTTGGGAAATGGTGTATTTGGATTTTTACAAGTAACAGAGGGAGCCAGTAAAACATAGTTTTTATGGCAAGATTGTTGATCGTAGTGGGATTATCAAGTTTAGGACCTGGAGGGAAAATGGTAGATCAGCTACATTTGCAATCTGACACCCTCGCCACTCAAGTTGGGTAGATCTCAGACCAAATTCAGCAGCTTTGGGATATGCTAGCTTCAAAATCTCTCCACTTAGATACTGAATTAAAGCAACTGGCTGAAAAAGGTTATATCGGCACATAATTCAGGAAAATGAGCAAGAACTCTCTCAGATTTAATAAGATCTCTACAGGATAGAGGTAGATATGACTAAGGAAAAATCTCAAGTTCTTTATGATCCATATCATTCCTATCCCATGAGCAGTCAGACTCCTAGGTATCTCTCATCTCCCATGCCTTATCCCAGAGCCTCCGACTACAATAATCTGTTCAAAATGCCTTACCCCACTTTAAGACAACTCAGACAATCTCGGTCGACAACCGCAGCTCCCCCAGTGCAGCCTGCTCCTCTTTTTTCAATACCTCATAGTGTTCAGATTCATCCCACTCCCCTGGCCTCAACTTCCTATGCGATGAAACCCTCTGCTCTATTGTCCGTCCTCCTTCTCCATGTCAGAAATTAAAGGCTCCTCTGGATCCTGCTCTGACAATCCATACGTTACAAAATCTCTCCAATTCAGTTTCAGAAACTGATACCTCCAGCACTGATGATACCTCTAGTCTTCCTTCCGAGGCATGCCAAGCTGATAATTCTTTTATTGCCATGGTCCAACCTGGTGATATTGACGAGGAAGAACCCTCTGTGGATGATCTTCCTCCTCCAATACATTTCCAAGACTCGAGGAACATATATAAACCAACGAATGGCCCCTGGTTTACTTTTGACGATCTTCCTCTAAATAAATGGCATGATCGTCTTCATAAATTTGGTGCTTGGATTGACTTACAACTGTCTAAACCAGATGTGGCCCTTGAAGATGTCTTCTCTGAGTTTTTATCTCGATTCACAGGGACTTTAAGAGAATGATTTCAAAGTCTTAGTCCTTATCAAAGGTTGACTGCAGCCCGTAACCCTGATGCTGGCACTCTTTTGGGAATGTTACATAAAGAATTCATTGGGGATTTTCAACTCATTGACAAATGAAGTCGTCAAGACTTTTTTGAAATGAAACGTTGTTCGCTGGAACGCCGTGATTTACAAAAACATTTCTAACGTATGTCCGACAAGTATTATATGCTGAATGGAGTTAATGATGTCAACCTCCGGCACATGTTCATTGCCTCTCTTCCTGAATAATTGCAACCTGAACTACATCGGACCATTAATGCCCTTCGCCGTGATATGACGGACATTTCCCTTGGTGAGATCTATCAGCTTGTATTGGCCACCCTTGATAAACTATGTGAACAACAAAAGTTTTTTAAGAGGATGCTCAAAGGGGAATCTAAACTTCGCTCGGCATGTACCAAATCCTATCTCAAGCTCAAATGTCATGTCCAAAAGGATTGTTCATGTTCCAAGGATCACAGACGGGACAAATGGGAAAAGACCCACCGTTTTCCATCTCGTAAATATGGTTTCCGGCATCACTCTCGTACCAAGCCTTTTCTTCAGTATTTTAAGAAAAGACATATTTCCTCCCGCAAGTCAGATAAATGCTACATCTATTGTGAAAAAGGACATTTTGCAAAAAGTTGTTCTCATAAAACCAAAAGAGATATTCAGATGCTGCAACATTTACAAACAATGCTTCTCCTCCGAGACGATGAAGATATTGAATCTGCTGTGGAAGAACAAGCTAACCGCAATGAGGACACTCAATATGTCTTGCCATATTCCTCCGACGCGGCCAGCTGTTCATCTGAGTTCGCCACCTCTTCAGACTCTAACACATCAGGTAATGCTACTCTCATCCTTTGCTTGGGATCTCTTGGGGTCTTACATGACCCTCCCAAAGAGAATGCTGTGTCCATCAAACTACATATTGAAATCCGGCTTCTTGCATACAAATTTGCCAAAGTTGTTCCAGCCATTGGGTTTTTAGATATTGGCTCTTGCAGAACAGTCATGAAACTATGCCTTCTACCTTCTGAAGATTGTGTTCCTTATAATCAATATTTCTCTACTGCTAATGACAGTTTATTCAAAATTGAGTGGATTACAAACAGACGTATTGGTCTTCAATTTTTCCCAAACTGCATTCTCTGGATTAAGGTGTAAGGCAGTGATCTTCCCGGCAAAGATATATTAATTGGTTTTTATGCTTTCTCCCACACCAAGAAACTCCAGATTTTATTCACTTGGATCCAGTATAAAAGTTTCTTCCGTGCATATACCCATGTTGCCAGTCTCCTCGAGCTCCAACAAGTTCCTCCTATTTATACCTATCTCTGTGACCATATTCTTCCTTACTGTGCTGATAAGCATGACCAGTTTTCCCATCCTTTCTCTCTCTGAAAAAATCCTGCATTCTTTATTCGTCTTTCTTTCAAACGCAATGAAGACCTCAATCCTACCAAGGCCACTCATCCTGGCATGAATCCCGATGATCTTGCGTTGGCCCGAGAAGAATGTGCATCTCTTCTTCAGCATGGGCTTATTGAGCCCACGAAATCTGATTGGGTCTGTCAGGCTTTTTATCTTGAAAAACGAGCTGAACTCAAACGTGGAAAAAAGATGTTGGTGATAGACTACAAGATCATCGGGATTGGGAAAAAGACGTTGGTGATAAATGTAATTTTGACAAAAAAATTTAATTACCAAAAAAAACAGGCGCAACTAATTTGTTGACGTAATTAATTTAGTTACGCATGTATTAGTTACTCCGACCATTGTTGTGACTTTTTTCTTCAGTCATTTTCTTAATTCACCTAAACCTGTTTTTTTTTTGTCTTTTTTCCTTTTTCCTTATATGTTTCCAGATACGTGAAATATTTACATGTATTAAGATTAGTCTCATTAGAATGTGTTTAAAAAAGCAAACATTAGAATAATTCACTGAAGAAATCATTCTCACATCAAATAATCTTTAAAAAATCCTCAATTCCTCTGAATTACAACACCAACCAAAACCAAATAATCTAACTGCTCAACTCTAAATTTACAAAAACATCCGTCTTCTGCTAAAAATTAGAAGAGCAAATAATTAGGACTCATAACCTATACAACCAAGACTCTTCTGGGTTGAACAAAATAGTCATATCTCTGATCAGTAGTGAGGCGAACAAAATCAGCATTCGGGACCAGAAGGCGAACGATGAGATTTTCGGATGGTCTCATAAGAAATTATGTTGATTTAGTCCCGGATTGTCAATAGAAGGATTGGAATCGAATCCCCCTTTGGAAATGACTTAGAATCCCATTGTCTAATACAACCTGTTGTATGCACATGAAATTCAGTAATGTTGCTGACAAAAATGAAGAAAATTAGCACAACTCTAAAGATCCCCAATGCTTAATTACCTGAGGTAAAGTAGGAAACTGTGGAAACTTACTAGAGCTACAAAGAGTCGTTCCGGGGATCTGAAACGACATGCTAGGAAAGGGGTGAGAAGAGCTCAATCCATTGCTGCACTGCGAATGAAGAATTTAAGTTGATGTTACTAAAAATAAGTTCTATTATATTTATGTACTCAGAAGAGAAATAATAGAAAGTTGCAGGGACTAATATGCAAACAACATTGAACTTACATCGTTGGCTAAGATGCAATCTATATCGATATTCAGTTCCGGATTGACGGTGGCAAATTTCATTGACAAAAACTGCAAAATTCAAGATTGACTTCATAAATATGTAAAAAAGATTTCTATTCTTCTTAGAAAGGCGGAAGTAGCTGTTAAAAGGAGTTAATAAAGGCGGAAGTAGCTGTTAAAAGGGGTTAATTAAGGCGTGCCTCAAAATTCTAGCTTTCAAATCCTTACCCCTAGCATGAGCCAATAGCCAATCTCAGAGATGAGATTAGTGATCATTTATCATTACCTTATTGCATCCCGGAACAAGCTCTTGAAGCAATTTCATCCGCTCACTAATATTTTCTCTCCTTACCTGCAGGCATCAAATCCTAAATATTCAGCAATGAAGCAAGCCAAGAGAATGTCAAAATCCATCAACACATATTTATGAAGACGTACCCTTTCGGCAAGGCTATGACTGTTTGTAGCCTGGCCTCTTCGTGCTCTCACGTGAATGTAATTTTCCTTTTGAGCTTCTGCATTGTGAGAGTTATCTTTAGCTTGCTTTCCATCTGGTTTACTACGTAAATTTCCATCGACATTATTTTCAGTTTTTGGTTTCTTCTCTACTTGTTCTTCCAAAACATCAGAGCTTTCCCCTTCAACCCCCTATAAGAATTTAAAGGCAAATTACTAAATGGATAAACGAATATAAACACAAGACTAAAATAGTATCGTACGTATATTCTAGTTGAACAAACATATAATTAGATAACAATCGATTTACCACCTTACATAAACCGAGTGAGGTAAATAAATTGTTCAATTATTTAAAGGCAAATTGGATAACAATTTATTTACCACCTTATATAAACTGAGTGAAGTAGATCGAGGCGCTCGTTTTCTTCGCCTTTCATTACGCAAAGATCCGTACGTTCCGTCTTCAGAAAGCCATTGATCCTCGTCTACATGTGCACCATCCATTGAAGCCTTTTCCCAGATTCCACTATTTTGGCCTGGGTCATGATTTGAAAAACATCCAGAATTAGCAATTTGGCCACAATCAGGTAGAACAAAGGAACCAACCATTTCTGATAAGCTCCCACTTCCAAGACACTGAACTAGGTGGGAGGTTCTACTTCATCCCTGATTTTCCAACACAACAGGATAAGAACAGGATAATTCACCATTAGATATCAATAAAGTTCCATAAATCTCACTTTGACCAAATGAAACAAATGGATCCCAGTCAGAAGCAAAGAAAGGGTCTCCTCCAATTGATGATTTATAATGAGCATTGCTCATTCCAGTAGATGAACAATTCAGAACAGCCTCACTTCTACAGTGTAAACCCAAGTCACCATTTTCATGACCACCCATCTCCTCAATTCAACAGATGAATTTGAATTGACTATATAATGGTAAACGTAAGCCCACCCAGCTAACTAGTAACTTCAAGGCAGGGGAAAAACAGATATAAAGCTGAAGGGAAGTATAAAATAAAAGGGAAAGTGGGGTTTGACCCAAAAATTGAACAAGGAACAAATACATTGGCAGCTTTATAGAACTGTGCGGGAATTAAAGCAAAAGCAGTCTCAGGCATAAAGTATACAAGGCAACAGCTTACTTATTCACCTCTTCCCCTTCAGAATATTAGTAAATAGCCTACTCTAATTCAAAAGAGAAAGCAATAAAAAAGAAGGAAGTGTTTCCCCATGAGACAAGAAAGTGAACCTTTCAGTGCTTCATAGATAAACTATGTAACAGCTCACAGGATAACCAAAAAAAGCAGATTTGCTTTTCACCTTTTTCAATGTGGAAGAAAATAATGTTAAGTCCTCCACTCGATCAAAAACTCCATTTTGTAGTTTACGTTTCGCATCAAACACCTAAAGAACCGTAAGAAGAAAGGAAGTTGCAGGGTACACTTTATAATGTATTCGGATGTGTATTGAAAAGAAGACTAAAGGGAATTGGATTTTAGTTGAATTGGGCACAATGAAAGGGAAAGGGTTTTAGCACAATGCCCTAAATTGGGCGTTCGGTCGTTGCCTTGAAAAGCATATAAAGATTGCTCAAATTCGACAAGATAAACCAGAATTGAGAATTGGGTCTTCTCGTTTACAGCATATGAAGCATCAAAATCCCAACTTTGAGAGAGAGAGAGAGAGAGAGAGAGAGAGAGAGAGAGAGAGAGAGAGAGAGAGAGGAGAGAGAGACGCTTTACATACCTGCCAAAGCTAAGAGGTATTATATATGATTTCAAAGTGCCAACTGCTCTCTCTCTCTCTCTCTCACTCTCTCTCTCTCTCTCTCTCTACAGATAATCATGGGAGATTGGAGACTGGAGAGGTTCTTCTCTTCAAGGCCAAGCTTGCTTCCTTACTTCCTTCCTCCTTTGATATGCTCTTTTTTTTCTCTTCTATTACTGACACATTTGCCAACCGTTACTAGAGATCTTAATACTTTTTTTTTACCTAATTGCCAATTAAGATCGCTTATTTCTATTACTCTCACTCTCACTCTCACTCATCATTATGTTCTGCATGAAGAAGAGTACTGAAAAATTTTGCTGATCCAAAAATTCTTCTATACTCCTTCATAAACATTATAACTTTCCATCATGTATGTCATCACCCGACAGATTGCTAGTAGATAAATTCGAACCAACATTTTTTTACTGTAGTTTTTAGTATAACCATATGAGTCAATGTCAACACATTTAGTTGTTAACTCCATTTTTGGTACAATCCAATAGAAAAAGAGTCACTGTTCAATGTCGGGACGTTTTTCCGACATGCTATCGCGACTTTTTTTTAATTCTCAAATATATTTGAAATTCTTTTAACAAATTTATTGAACCTCAAAAAATTTGTTGAATTTAAAAAATAAATTAGTTGAACAATGAACACAATTTTTGGACTCTTTCAATATATTGTTAAACACTACGACGCCAATGCTGAGAAAACAACCTCGATGTAAAGGATTTTTTCGGTATGGAAAATCATCTACGAACAAATAATAAAGATCATAATTTAAAGAGAATGAGAGAATAAAGATACAATCATTTACGTGGAAAACTTTTAAAGGGAAGAACAACTACGGGAAGATCGTTGATATTCACTTGTGTCAAGGATTTTACATAGTTATTGATGAGATAAGAGAGGAAGAGCAACATCTTTAGTTGAGGTTTGCTTAGGTCTCCTCTCGCATCTTTTTTCTTTTTACATGAGTTTGTATTTATAGGCCTTACAATATTTTAATAATATTAAAAAAGAGGATGTTCATATCCCCTATGCTTTCGGTTGATGGGATTACTTTCAGACGTAGGCTCATTTACTTTACTCATTCCTTTAAGCTGTTTTTTCCTCAGCAACTCAATCAGTCATAGTCACTTTGTCGTTCCTCGTGGTTCAGGTCAATCAATCACAACCACTTGACTGTCAGTCTGAGCCCTCATTTCCGTTCTGATGTTCTGTCATGTCCAGGAGGTAATGATTCCCCGTTCTCGAGATATCGATTCCTGTTCTGGAAGCGATGATCTCTCGTTCTTGAAATGTCAGTTCTCGTTCTATTATTCTTTCACGTTCTGGGAGTGATGGTCCCCCATTCTGACAGCGATAGTCCCCACGTTCCAGAAGCGATAATCACCCGTTCTAGAAGTGATTGTCCCCCCGTTCCAGAAGTGATTGTCCTCACGTTCCAGAAGCGATAGTCCCCCGTTCTGAAAGCGAAGGTTCCCCGCTTCAGCATTCTTTCCCGTTCTGATGAGGTCTCCCGCTTTAGGGTTCTTTGTCGTTCTGATGAGTTCTCCCGTTTCAGCGTTCTTTTTGTACACGTATCTTGGGTGATTTTTTTCCTGTTCATTTGCCCCTATTACACTCAATAAGTTTCACTTATTGAGGTGTAATGGTTTGTCCTTTCTTATTCTATCGTTACATCTGCCCATTTCTGTTCTCACGTGATTTGCGTTTGTCGACTAACTTTTTTGTCAGCTCGCTGTCGATGATGATTACTTTTCCTTCATTCGTTGTATTGTCTTTCCTTTTTTACTACGGATTTATTGTAGATCTTTTCCCATTTTTGTCACTATGGGCTCATTGGTGAGCTTCTCTCGTTTTCTTCAGTACGGGTTCAGTGATAGAGTTTATCATGTTTCTTTATTTTTTATTTTCCTTCTCTCGTTCCATAATTACATCGCACGAGTTTGAGTTTGACGTTCCACATTTGTTGATAAAGTTTATGTTGTTTCCATATTTTCTTTTTCCTTTCATGACATGAATATTAAACAAGAATAATATAATAATTGAAATGAGTAAAGAGCGAGTGTACCGTTTCATAATTTCATTGCAGGAGCTTGAATTTAATGCCCCACTTCTATTGGTAGAATTTTTCCTGTTTTCCTTGCTACGGACTTATTGGTAAAGTTTCTCCCGTTTTCTTATTTTCTTTTTATGCTTTCAATTTTTTCCTTCCTTTTCTCGCTTCTTTTTCCTTTACTCCTGGTCGTCTTTTGCTCAGCTTCGTTTTTTAGCTCTTATTTTCTGCCCTTCTTTACTCAGCTCTTCTTTTCTTAGCGTTTCTTTACTGAGTTGAAGGTCTTTCCTTAACTTTTTTTTTTCTTTTATGTTCTAAAATTCTTTTCTCAACTTCTTTTCTGATATGAAAATTCTCCCGTTCTTAAGACATTTCCTTCTCCGCTCTCTAGACTTCCCAGTTCTGAAGATATTTCCTTTTTCGTTCCTCAGACTTTCCGGTTCTGAAGATTTTCCCGTTCTTAAGACATTTCCTTTTCTCTTCTCCAAACTTCTCGTTTCTGAAGATGTTTCCTTTTTCGTTCTTCAGACTTACCCGTTCTGAAGACATTTCTTTTTCCGTTCTGAAGACATTTCCTTTTCCGTTCTCCAGACTTTCCTGTTCTGAAAACATTTCATTTTTTCATTCTGAAGACATTTAATTTTTCTTCTTACATTTTGTTTCATCCCTGGCGTGTTTTCTCCTTAGCAATTTCTTGTTTATTTTCCATATTTTAAAAAGAAGGTTTTTTCCACTCTCAATAGCTTAGGCATCTAGGCCACATACCTTTTTGCACATTTTCTTCTAAGAACAGTGTTCGTAGACACTCTCAAGGACTTAGGCTCATTCCATGGAACAATGGCCCCGTTTTGATTTTCTTCTAAGAACAGTGCATGTGACGCCCCGATCCCCGAGGTTTAAACATATGTGTAATTTCACAATTTTGAAAATCTCCAATTCGAAACAAACTCTAATTTTGAGAAAATTCTTAAATTGAAAATTATTAATTTACCCATGATGGAAAACCCCTGACCTTAAATAGTGGAAGCATTAAACTTATCCATGATCGGAATCTTAATAAAAAAAATAGTGGAAGCGATAAAGTGTGTTAAATGCATAATTAATAAGACCTCGAAAAACTGAATTAAATTCTGAAATAACGTCAAAACTTGAAATTCATAATCCATGAAACTTTCAATCATCATAATTCGTAGAAAATCATATTGTAAAATAAACTACTTGAATAACTAAGTTTAACAGGATACGTTTTCATCTTATCTAACTGGTTATGACAGTCTCCCACTCAAGTTACCCGCCATCACCACCTGCATCATAAATAACTGTGGGGGAATGAGTATTTTAAACTCACATAATAACATACATCCACATGTCATAAATGCAATCATGACATAACATAACTGAACTTGACATATAACATAAATGAAATAAAGTAACGTACTTGATCATTACAGAACATGACTGAACTTAACATATACCATAAATGAAATAAAGTAACGTACTTGATCATGACATGGCTTAACATGGCACGCAGATAGTACGTGTATCAAACAGAATCGTTTAACAATCTTAATCATATCTTGGCTTGTCATATCCTCTAATTAACAACCTAATCAGAACTGATCACACGTTAACTAAAACACATCGTGACGAATTGGGCGACGAAATAGATGGCACACATCGGGCCACGAAACAAATGACACTCATTGGGCGACAGACATATGGCACTCATAGGTGGTGAAAAAAACGTGTACAGATGGCACCTCATGAGTGACGGAAAAAATTTACAGATGACACCCAATGAATGGCCAAAACATGAACAGATGACACCCTATGTGTGACAAAAGCATGAACAGATGACACATCATTCGTTTAACAGAAGATAACTTGAACAGTCCTGATTTCTTGTTAACTAAAAGTCATGCTTAAGTTCATATTTTGCTTAATTACCACTTGAATGAATTAACCTCATAACTTGTAGAATCCAACGTATGACAAAAATTAATCATATAATGCATATTGATACATATAACAGAATCAAACATGATAACATACTATGCAAAATCAGTCGTAATCAGACATTTATCTCAAGATAATCACATTAATAACTGAACAGTAATCAATTACCAAAGTGTTAACGAAATATAATAATTATTGAAAATGGTTAAACAGATAATAAATACATGTTACATTTATAACATCAGAGTCACATCGTTATATAAGTCAATTTACGCAATCATATATATGAAAGTAACATGCTTATAGACAATTAAAGCTGACAAGAATAACACATATTACATTTATCACACGTGAGTCACATTACAATGTAAATTCACTTACACAAGCATATATATATTTATCACACATGGGTCACATTACGATATAAATTCACTTACACAAAGCATATACATTTATAACAACGGGAGTCACACCATTATATAAGCCCACTTACCCGAAGCGAAAGAATGAATTAAACAATTAATGACCTGAAATCCCAAAAATATATAATCACTAAATTGTTGGAAATAAAACAATAATATAAACACATTTTTAATATCATAAAATATAAAAATATATATTTAATTAAAACAGTGCAAAACGGACAGAACAAGGTCGGAAAATAATATATCAGGTCTAGAGTCAAAAGATAAAGCTTCGGGTCAAAAGGTTCAGACCAGGCTGGTTTGGACCAGTCCGGTTCGATTTTATCTGATGGACTAGTTCAGACCGGTCCGAGTGAGCTGAACCGGTTCAGAATAGAGCAACTGGGTGCAAGACCCAGTTGCAGAACAGAAAGCACGACAAAACATGGGGGAAAGAGAAAGAGAAAATGAGAAGGAGGGAGAAATAAATAGGGGAAGAAAAATAGTGTAAGGATCTGAAAGGGGAAGAGAGAGAGGGATGTAGAGAGAAGAAGAGAGAGAGGGATGTAGAGAGAGAGAGACACAGAGGACGAGAGAAAGGGAGACATAGGGAAGGGGAAAAGGAGCCTCGGTGATAAACCATCGGTGATGGTAGAAGCAAAGGGAGAGAGAGAGAAAGAAGAAGGATGCAGAGAGAGTCAGAGAGAGAGAGAACGAGAAGGAGAAAGAAATAGAGAGGGGAAAGAAAATAAAAACAGTGAGGGAATGAAGAAAGAGCAAGGGGATAGCTGAGAGAGAAAAACAGAGGGAGGGAGGGAGAGCAACAAAGGGTTACAGAGAAGAAGAGGAAAAGAGAAGAGAAAAACAGAGAGGGGAAGAAACATGGAGAGGAAGACGAAGCAAGGACGAGAGAGAGAGACAGAAACAGAGAGAGGAATAGATTAAAGAAAGAAAGAGAAGATTACCCAAATTCAATTAGAAAGAGACCAATGAAGGAGAAGAGCTGCTGGCCTGCAGGTGGCTGCGCGGGGGGGAGAGCCTGCGGGGGGGAGGAGAGGGCTACGAGAGAAGAAGTTGTTGTTTTGGAATATATATATATATATAATAGCTTAAAGGTTGGTTTATGGTGTATATGCATGCAGTGTGAGTGAATTTCAATTGAGGGTTGAGATTGTTTAATCAAGAATAAAATAGGGTTAGGGTAATACTAGAGTATATATAAGAATATGGTGTGAGTGAGCTAACATTTTATAATATAAATTAAAATTCTTTTAAAAAGTGAATAATTGAAATTTAAACTAAACCATATGTAATTAAAATTATTTTACCAAAATTACAAATAATCACATTTTAAAATCAAATTTTCAAATCATTTTATCTTTGAAATCAATTTCACGAAAATGCCCATTTATGAAGAGTCGGGATATTACAGTGCTCGTAGACACTCTCAAGGACTTAGGCTCTTTCAGTGGAACAATGACCCCATTTCAATTACCTTCTGAGAACGGCGTACGTAGACGCTCCCAATGACTTAGGCTTCTTCAGTGGAATCATGACCCCGTTTTAATTTCCTTCTGAGAACGGCGTATGTAGACGCTCCCAAGAACTTAGGCTCCTCCAGTGGAACCATGACCCCGTTTCAATTTCCTTCTGAGAACGGTGTACGTAGACACTCCCAAGGACTTTGGCTCCTCAAGTGGAACCATGGCCTCGTTTTGATTTCCTTCTAAGAACAACGTACATAGGCGTCCTAAGGACTTTGGCACCTTCAGTGGAATCATGACCCCGTTTTGATTTCCTTCTGAGAGTAGGACTTATAAACTGCCACTCCCAAACACTTACACCCTTTAGTTCCTTCTGTAAGTAGGACTTATGAACTGCTCCTCCCAAGGACTTACGCCCTTAGTTCCTTCTGAGAGTATGATTTATGAATTGCCGCTTCCAAAGACTTACGCCCTTAGTTCCTACTAAGAGTAGGACTTACGAATTGCCCATCCCAATGACTTACGCCCATAGCTCTATTGTCAAAGAAGAGAGAGAGTTAACAGCGTGCACGTTATCATGCCATAAGTTTTGATTGAGAGCTCCAAATCAAATTCCGTAAGATTCTTCTAAAAGTTGATTTTCATACATATGCCTCTAATAGTATATAATCCTCCATATAACTAGCTTTAATTGATGTTGTATAATTTCTAAGTTGTCTTTTCTGCACAATTTTTTTTCTTGAACAACTTTCATGAAAATTATTATAACTCTTGTTCGGGAGCTACGAATCAAGTTCAGTAAAATTCATCAAGCAATAGACATCTATATCTTTTTTAAGACATATAATATGCTATGTAAGTCTATACAATTTAAAAAGAAATTAATTTTGAAAGACTTAATTAAGTTTACTTTCTAGTACATAGATTACCATACTTTTGATATGGAGCTCAACTTGAATTCCACAAGATTCTATATGAAGCATAATCTCATATCCTTATGATTATGTGACTCGCCATGTAATTTTGCTTCCAACTTTTTTCGTTTTAGTTTCCATTTCCATTCTCGTTGTCGCTTCGCTAAGACATTTTTGTTCACATCATCACGACATCTCTACTTCTGTAATCAGGATGTCTCTGTTCTCGTTGTTTGTTCATCTTTTATTTTCTTGCACTCATAAATTCCTTTTGAATGACTGAATTTGCTTAAGTCGTAGCTTTCCTTGTTTTTTCTCTTTTCATTCTAAAACATGTGAACGCAGTCTCCTTGGATTTCCCGTTCTGAAACGTTTAAGTGGCAACTTTCTTGACTTTCCCTTCCTAAGAAGTTTGAATGTGGTCTTCTTTGCTTAGTTTTTTATTCTGGAGTTTTTGCTATGAAATTCCTTCTTAAATCCTTTTTTTTCTAACGAATTTCTTTTCTGAAATCCTTTCAGATTTCTGTTCTGAAATTCTAACACTCTAACTTTTTCTTTTCTAAAGAGCTGAAGTTTCTCTAATCTAAACTTCAACTTTTCCATTTTGAAGCTCTGACTTCAACTTTTTTGAAGTCTTTTTATATTTTATGAGCTTTCGGATCTGAGCTTTCTGTACCCTTCTGATCTGAGCTTTGTGTGTTTTTCTAGTCTGAGTTTTACGAGCTTTTCTGAACTTTCTGAGCTTTTCTTATCTGAGTTTTCTGAGCTATTCTGATCTGAGCTTTATGAGCTTTTTTTATCTGAGTTTTCTGGTCTTTAGTTGAGGTTTGCTTAGGTCTCCTCTCACCTCATTTTTCTTTTTACATGAGCATACTTATAGGCATTCCAATAATAATAATAATAATAATAATAATAATAATAAATGGATGATCACATCCCCTATGCTCATTCATTTCAACTGTTTTGTCCTCAGCAACTCAATCAGTCATAGCCACTTGATGGTTCTTCGTGGTTCGGGCCAATCAATCACAATCACTTGACTGTCAGTTTGAACCTCCTTTCCATTCTGATGTTTTGTCATGTCCAAGAGGTAATGATTCCCCGTTCTCGAGATGTTGGTCCAGTTCTGGAAATGATGATCTCTCGTTCTAAAGATGTCGGTTTCCGTTCTGTTGTTCTTTCCCGTTCTAGGTGTGATGATCCCTTGTTCTGGAGGCGATAGTCCCCCCGTTCCAGAAGTGATAGTCCCCCGTTTGAGAAGCGATTGTCCTCCCATTTTAGAAGTCATAGTCACCTGTTCCAAAAGCAATTGTCCTCCCGTTCCAGAAGTGGTTGTCCTCATTCCCGAAGAGATAGTCCCTTGTTCTGGAAACGAAGGTTCCCCGCTTCAGCATTCTTTCCCATTCTGATGAGGTCTCCCGCTTCAACATTCGTTGCCGTTCTGACGAGTTCTCCCGCTTCATCGTTCTTTCTGTACACGTGTCTTGGGGTGAGTTTTTTCCTGTTCACCCGGCATTGAAGAATATTCCCGGAAAGGGAGGCTAACTCCTAGGGAAAAAAACATTTAAACGAGGCTGAGGAACTGTCATTGACATGCTCGAAGTAACACCTAAGTTAGAAAAAAATCAAGACATAAATCAATACAATTTTCAAATCAGATTCAAAGGTTACATGGGGAACTAAGTCCATGTTCTAGGGAACTCAATCATGAAGTATGATCAATAAATCACGTTACCTGAAAATCAACTGCTATCAGAATTTCGAATATCAGCACCAAAATTTATTGAAAATTGTAAAATCATATATTACTTCTGTAGTTACATGTTAATGGATTCAATTCTCAAAAAAATCTTCAAAAAAGAATTTTTTTAAAGAAGTATGGAGTTCAATTCCTGTTCAGTAGTAACAGCTGTAATCTTTGTTCTTTCTAATAAATTTTAAATTTAGGCCTTTAAGCCTTAGGAACACGAACATATGGAATAATAACGAATCTAATCAACAATTTACATCCTTATCCTTTAGGTATGCTTATGCTAGCTATTACTATAAGCTGTGTTGCTTGTTCTAGGCACAGCCAATAAGAGGTGTTCAAAATCAAAATGAACTGAGAGAATCGAATCGAAAATAGTCAGTTTGATCGGTTCTAATTTAAGCCCTATGGTTTGGTTCGGTTTAGAAAATGTTCAGTTTTTTAACCGAACCAAACTGAAACCTTACATTCATATTATTTTTTTATTTTTTATATATATTTTATATCGAACCGATAATAAAATTTGATTTTTTATTATTTTTTTAATAATATCATTTAAAAATTATTTTTTAATTAATAATGTCGAACCAAAGAATCGAATCAAAGCTCACGGTTCGGTTCGGTTTGACATATTGCCAAACCGAATATTTTGATTGGGTTCACTTTTAATCTACTAACCGAACCATGTTCACCTCTACAGCCGATTCCCGGTTAAACTTCACTGTCTGGTCAAGGCTCTGTATACTCGAGCTGTGTGCCTGATATAAGACTCAACATTTATTTCAAGAAAACTGGAATTACCAAAATAAATCCTATCATGAAATATTGCGGTATAGGTAAAAAAATGTATATAAACTTTTACCGTCCAAACATGGCTTGGTCGATGAGGTTAATTTATACACACCACGAAACTGTCACGAATAGAGATACGAGAATAGATGAGGTTAAACTAACCCACTTTTAAGTATTGTTCAGTGATTTTATGACATGTTTACTAAATTTTGGATTAAGGATTTAGATTTAGGATTTATAATATTGTATTTAGTATAAATTTGAATTTGTTGGATTAAATGATTTAAATTATGTTAGATGAGAAAAGTTCACTATAATACCTTGCAATTAAAAATGTTAGGGTTAGGGTAAAAAGGTACTATGATTTGATAACTTTAAAAGGGGTATTTTTATTTTTTAACATTAAAACCAACAAATATTTAGATTATGATTTTTAGTCTCTCATTTTGAGTTGAATTAAAAATCTATAAAAACAAGAATTTCAAATTCAATTATGTGGTGGGTCTCACATAAATTTTTTAATATTATTTTAGTAAACGGATATGGATTATAAATCTAAATCTTCAGAATTTGTCATCTAAATCCACAAAGTAAACATGTCATTAGATTTTTCTTAGCCTATACAAGTCAAGACACACGTACTATGTAAGAATTATTAAATATATTATATTTTTAGCTACATGATTATTACTTACAATGATATTAAGTTTATGTGAATTCAAAAGAGATGTCTTTAACACCATATTATATATCTTTAATTTATGCAATGTTATATTTTTATTATTTTTATTTGATGATATATTATTATTCAACAAAATTGTAGAACATCATTGATAGAAGTTGTAGTCTTGATCTCTACATAAACTTTTAAATAACTTGGTACAATTAATTCAAAGTCACTAAATTAAAATATAAATTATTTATTAATTACTTGTTTTTTTAATTGATTAAAGATTGAATTTTAAAAGTTAATGCCTATTTAGATCATTTTATTATGATTTAAAAATCATATATGTAATGTCACATGTAAATTATAAGGTTATGTTAGGTAATGTATCACTAATAGATAGACAAAATTGTCTAAAAATGATTTTCATTTTCTTTCCATTTTTATTTTTTTACAGATAAAAGATTTTAAGGGTGGTTGATTGTGACGGTGCATCGAACCCATCTTTGCAGGTGCTTTAGATCGAATATGTTACATTTCTTTCAATAAAGAAATATTTTCAAATACTAGTCAATACACACGCACGAGGCACGTATAATCAAATATGTTATATTTTTAGCTGTGATTATTACTTATAATCATGTAATCATGTTGTGTGTATGTGAATTAAATAGAAATATATAACATCATATTATTTGTTTTTAATTTATTTGAATAAAATCAGTACAATGTTAAATTTATATTTGTTGATATATTTTGATTGGACCATGTCATTCCATATTTATGTATGTTTGTACGAAAAAACTTAAGAGTGCACAGTAGATATATGCTCTCAAAATTAAAAAATAAGATATTGTCATTAGAATTGAATTATTTTTTTCATATTTTTTTTAACTTTGATCATCAATTTTTTGTTCGTATTGCAAATTTCATTTTCGTTTATAAATTTTGTGTAACTATATTTATATAATTATATATTGTGTGTTTCTATCATAACAATACATACGTTTCTACTTATAAAAGTGGTATTGTGTTCATCGTTAAAAAATGATGGTGTTTCACTTGAAAAAATAGTGTTGTTTCACTTGAAAAATTATATTGTTTAAAACCAATAGTTATATTCTTTAAGTTTATGATTATTGAGATGTATCAAATGATAACAACGAATAAGAATGTGACAAGTATACTTTTAGGAGATATTTAGAATTTAGAAAAAAATACGTAGACATGATTGTTCAAAAATTTATAGACTTGCTACACACTTTTAATATATTATAGATTAGAGAACCAATGATTATACTCATGTTGGATAAAGCATGTATGCATGGGATTGAAGCTCTCTTAGTTGAGAACCATACAATTTTCTATCTAAATCGGCGGATCTATTTTGAATAGTCTAGATCGGGCTAAGCAAACAAAATTATTTTTAACATAAAGGATAAATTTAGACCGTCAAAACAGACATGAGGAACTAGATCTATTCAATGGTACCTTTATTTTTCACTACGAACTACAAAGAAATCATTTGTGTATGCACATGATCTCAAACCCGTTGCTAAATTCAAGCTATTAAATATTTACGCAAGTCTTCTTAGATGAACGCCACGTTTTGCAACGAGAAGGGCCAATATTGATGATTTATCATAATTCCTTTAGACTATATTGATGAATAGAACTTGAATGACGAGCTCGAACAAAAGAGTTTTAGTCGTAATGATTTGATGGGTTTGAACATTTTTATGGTTCCATTTGATTTTAATTTAATAAAAATTATGTGGTTCAGTTTGGTTTGCGATTTCTGTAAAAAATCATATCAAACCAAACCGAACCGCATTAATATATAAAAAATATATTTGTATATATATTTTTTTAAAAAATATATGACTCGCTTATAAACATATTGTGTATATATTTGGTTCCCAATTTTTTTATCTGCTAGGGATTTGGTTTTCATTGATATTGAGAACTATTTTTTTAATATGTATGTAAGGTTTTATTTAAGATTAGAATTGGGTTTTTTAAAAATTTGTTATGTATATTTCACGGTTCAGTTTTTACAATTTTTTCACGAGGAGATTCGGTTCGGTTTGAGATTATTTTTCGGTTCGGTTGAGTTTCTCATTGTAAAATCCGCGTGTACGGTTTGGTTTTTCAAAACCCTCTAAACTGAATCGAATTGAACCAATTACAGCCCTAATACTTACCCAACTACATCAACATTCATCTCTCTGGCATGACAATTTACAGGTGGATAAAAAAATAGACGCTAGATTAAAGCAAAGATCAACAATTTTATATTTAATATGATCATCAACTCGTCTAGTAACATTTATCGCTCTTGACACATGTCACATCATATTATTTTTTAATAAAATAATTACATCAAATAGATAAGTTTTAAAACTGACTTTAAAACATAACTGTTTTTTTTTCAACTTTAAAAAAATAGATAAATTTTTTTACCACATCATCACTCATTAATTAATTGAGATTTGAAGAGATGATATTGCTCCTGATTTTACAGTTTTCAAATATGTTTTTACTTTATTTTTTATTAATTATATCAATATTTAATTAAGTATGTTAATTTTTTCTTGTTTATAATACCGAAATTTACAGATTTTCAAATCTGATTTTATTTTATTTTTATTAATTATATCAACATTTAATTAATGGTGTCAATTTTTTCTTGTTTATAGCGAATACCAAAATTTACAGATTTTCAAATCTTATTTTATTTTATTTTTTATTAATTATATCAACATTTAATTA
This sequence comes from Datisca glomerata, assembly GCA_003255025.1. Taxonomy (NCBI): domain Eukaryota; kingdom Viridiplantae; phylum Streptophyta; class Magnoliopsida; order Cucurbitales; family Datiscaceae; genus Datisca; species Datisca glomerata. The sequence continues at coordinate 335,206 of QANY01012075.1, forward strand.
ATGGTGTCAATTATTTTCTTGTTTATAACTAATCTCGATTATAGAATATATTAAAGTAGTTGGATAATTCAATTAATTAATTATTGATTATATCAAAATCAAACATTTTCGGGTCAATCAATTATATATCATTGATCGACTCGAGAATTTTGGGTTAATCAATAAAATGCTCGGTCCATTGATCATATCATAGATTGGGACGAATGGATTGATCAGCCAATCAATTGTATATCATTGCTTGATCTGAAAATTTTAGGTTAATCAATGTGGGATGATCAATCCATTCGCCCAACAATAGATTGTGACAAATGTATTGATCAGTCAATCAATTATCACTGATTGACCCGAAAATTTCAGGTCAATCAATGGGATGTCAATCCATTGACCCTATAATCGATTGTGACGAATGGATTGATTAGTCAATCAATGATATATCATTGATTGACCTGAAAATATTTCAAACACTTCTATAATAGATTGAGATGAATTAATTAATTAGTCAATCAATGATATATCATTTATTGACACAATTTCAGGTCAATCAATGGGATGATCGATCCATTGACCTTATATTAGATTAGGACGAATGGATTGATCAGTCAATCAATGAGATGATCAATCCATTCGACTCATCTCATTGATTGGCCAAAAAATGTTTCAAGTACCCCTATAATAGATTACGACGAATGGATTAATCAGTCAATCAATAATACGTATATCATTGATTGACCCAAAAATTTCAGAATTTTTTAGCGTTTTTAACGATTTTTATAATTTAATTTTTTTATTGATGTCTAGTATTAATTGACTTCCTATAATTAATTAAATTTTAAATATTATTCTAAGCATTAATTACTTCCTCAATTTAAACATTTTTCATATTGATATATCAACTACATACCAGTGATTTATCCGAAAATCTATCACCATAATTAGATTATGATCATTTTTATCTACAATTATTGACAATTATGAAAATCGGTTATTTACTTAAAACTTTTGAAAAATGACATTTCTTAAAACACCACCCCTAAAGTTATCTATTCCGCAAAATTTCTCTTTTTTAATACTAGTGGAGCTCAAGGTAAGTCTATCTTAGCCTCAGATAGTTCATTGTTGAGTTTTGTAAAAGAATCAACAATTAAGATCATGACATGCAGGCTCTTCAAATTTGTGGCACAACATCTTCTAGGCGATTTTCCTTTTAAAATATAACCCATGAATGACTCAAATTAAATACGGCTCTTAAGAAATTATTCAAACTAATTGGAGAATCTGACTCAAATCAAATCTCATACACGATAATAGGGAACCAAAAAATGATGTAAGAAAAGCAGGAAGCTTTAAATCTAGGATTGAAAGTTAAACATGTGTAAAAACATGAGTGAAGTTGTAGTAGAAACTCATAATCAGCAACACACATGATGCTTAACTGTTGAGCAACTAAAGCAACAACTAAAAGAGAGCCCGCTCTATCACGCGTGCGTGCGGCTTTGCATTTTTAGCTTTTGAGAAGTATGGATCTATGTGGTCCTTAATTTGCAATGATGGGCTTAATACCTAAGATAAGAATTATAGTGATTTTGCCTCATTTCTCACTCTTTTTTTCCCTTCATCTTAAAGTTAAATTCTCTGCATTTAACAATTTCACTTGGATTTTGAACTTTTCTATGTTTATATTCCATTCCTTGGAACTTCCTACCATATAGCTTTTTACACCCAAGAAGATATGTGCTTTTCTGAACAAGTCTTTCTGTGTTTTTTTACATAAACTTCGAACATCTCTTTTGCGATGTATAGTGTGATAATGAAAGCATCATAAATAATCATAAAATAATATTTTTTAATGTAGTTGATCATTTTATCTATATTTAGGACAAAATCTCATTACCCTAAGATGCCCCATTTAGGTTAGAAGCTTCTTTATCGCTCTCTCTCAAAAAATAGTCATTGAAGCTTATTGAGAAAATAATCTAACATCGACTAAGTATAAATATTGGGCTAAGAATATAAACTTAAAGCAACTCTCAACTCTCAAATTAGCTTTTGAGTTGAATTAGATTCTAAGATTTTAACAAAACTTTTACTAGTAGATCATATATTTATAGATTTTCCAAAACCTAATTTTCATATTCGAAATAAGATCCGTATGCAAAACAAAATATCACATAATATCTTCCATAAAACACATCATAAAATAAGATTTGTTTATCTCAAAGAATTTGAGGCATCAAATTCTAACATAGAGAATAACACCTCTTAACTCTAAAAAAAATTACAATTTCGAGATCAGGAGAGTTCATGCTTGGAGAAGAACTATGTGAATTTGAACTATTTGAATTGTGTTTTCTAACAGTTTTGATGAGTTGAAAAAGCTTGTGGTGTTCAAAATATTGTGCATATTACAACTCTTAAATCAAATATAAATGATTTTGGAGGTTGTGTACTTTAGTTAGAATGCCATCGATAGTTCGACATCGTTGAGACTTCTACTTTTCTTTGGTCTCAACATGATCAATCAAGCGTAACAACGATAGAAGGTAGGGCCAAAGGTTTTAGTGTGCTACCACCCTTACAAAGTCAGGCTCTTATGTGGAGTCGCACTTCATATGTCTTGCCTTCCCTCCAACGAGTAGCTTCCTTTTCTAGTTTCGGTCACAATGACAAGGATGTGGCTCTGTCCTTCTCCTGCCGTGGAAGGACTTCAGCTTGTGGCGTGGTCCAACCCATTGCTCAGTGTTGGATCAAACTTACCAGAATGTTCCAATGGAAGTAGTAGATCCAATTATTTTGACTTATGTAGCGGCGAAGATTGGATTGACGTAACGGCCATTCTTAAGACCACCAAACTCTCTCAAATGAATTCTACTACAGAACCTTTCAACATACAACCGAGGACAAATCTTTCACTCATTGAGAAGTGAAAACTTGTGACTAGATCGTCCTAAAGACATGTGCGTCAGATAGTGATTAATGAATCCATATTGAAGTTGCCAGCTAACACTAAGATATTTGAAGTACACACGGATGCTTCAAACTATGTCATAGGCAGTATGCTAGACTTGACCGATTTCTCAAAATTTAAGGAAGATCTATCATCTGATGACCCTGAACAAGAAGGTGTCTCAGTGTGAGATCAACAACAAAAGAAAGAAGATGAGTTGGACGCCCCAGGGCTGCAGCTCCTGAATAAGCCTTAAAAAATGTTACAGTACAATAATTGATGATTAGTAAGCATATAGAATTAATCCTGAGGTATTGTTGCTTGGTTAGATCATGGATTTTCTCTACATAAGTTATCAGTTTGATCTCCTTAAAAATTACTTAGTTTACTTGGATGTTACCTTCGGACTCGTGGGATTAGTCGGGCATAAACATGAATACTCACCTTATAATTATTTAAAGAAAAAAATAGAATGATAAGAATAATTCAGCTTATGAAAGAGGTTAGAGTGAAGAATCGCAAACCATATATTGGGCCAATGACAATGGTCTAAGCATGTGTATCAGAAGAAAGAATCATTGCTCCTGTCTTTTAAAACGAAAGCAAAAAGTGAAGCTTAAGGAATACTATGATGTTTCCTACTCGATGCAATTAATCAAACCCATGACGGCTCACAGGTCAGACCAAATAATCATCCTCGACAAAATATTTTTAATTTAATTTCGCCAGAATAAATTCTTAGTATTTACACGAAACGAAGTGATAAAATGCCAAGTTATAGAACCTTTAATTCTCATTGGAAACAAATTTATACTTTCATTATCATTTCATTCTATACAGGCTTATAGATTAGATAGTCTGGCACAATGATTAAGTCTAACACTCACATCATATAGAAAAAAGTTTTATAGTACTTGTCGCTACTATAAGCTGGTAGTGTATGTACTCCACAATACATGTAGAAAATAATCGAGTCAAGTATACTTACTTGATTATGCAGTGAAATTGATCGAATTGACGAATTACGTGCCATTGAAAATCACAAAAACGAACTCCTCACTTGTTACACAACCCAATAGCCATTGATTTTCTATGTAAAAACTTGATTTTAGTGTTGGAGTAATGATTTTCTCTATAATTTTTTAATATGTCCAAATTTTCTTCTCAAAAATAAAAAATGAAGTTCTTCCACATAGAAGTTAATGGTAATTTTTTATATTAACCACCATTGATAGTTTTTCATGTCAAAAATTATCAATCATTCGTTTTCAAAATCAGGTAGGGTCGACTCATCATGGCCGCCCAGATCCAAGTTTTTCAATATCTCCCACTCACACATGATGGGATAAAACAAATTTAATTACAAACGATTAAACAATCACATATAATAAATTCAACGGGCGAATAGATCGTGTGACTCACGAGCACTTATAAGAGCTGGTTGCTATGAACCTGTTAGGGATAACATAGCAGCCCCAAAACTGAAGATTGTCTACTCGTTTCGCTATGCCCCAGAAGTATTTGTTACATCAATGCAAACATATATAATCCCTCAAAGAGCAATGCTTGACTTAATCAAAACATGTATTCACAATCATGTACTAGCCACTACGAGGCGACATAAATGGTCGACCGGTGAACACACTTTAGACATAGACAAAAAGCGTCTTCCTTCCCTACATATATAGCTTAGCTTCAAATAAATTACTTTCTTAGACATGTTCCATTAGATCAAATTTCCATAACCATTGGTAACATGCTAAAGTAACAACATTTATGTGTCACTTCACTATATAGTCGAAAGTCACATATGGCATAAAATGTGGTTTCAAAGTACCTCAAGCACTTTTACAAGGATCACACGCTATAATGGTTATCTTTTCATAGAAAGAATGTATGTCTATTATAACTTATATTGAGCCATTATAAGGATCTCAGCTCAGTCGTAGATACTAAAATATTCCCCGCGCCTAGCTCGAGATCTTACTAGCTCACTCCTCATATCGGCTATAATAAGTTATCGCATCCCGTCCACCATCCAGACTACATGATTGTGGGAATCATGTCGATCCTTAATTAATATTTGGACCTCATCTTGACCTCTTATCAAGGTGACAACATAATTAAAGTCTGTTTTGTTCACGTATTCCAAATATTTTAAGCATACAATGTCTCATCTCAGCTCGCTCTTCAAGCACCTGAGGTGGCCGCTTGTATGAGTAAGTAGGTCTATGCCTAGCGATATACATTTTTATTTTATCCAAACAGGATGCGTGTGTTTTGTGCTACAAATAAATAAAATAATGAACAACATCAAGTTCATTAATTAATAACATTGATATAAAAATGTACTGAAAATTACACATCGTATTACAATCTGTACAATCCTAAAGATTTGACATGGCTAAAAAAATATTTCTAGGGATTGGCTTTGTGAAAGGATCAGCCATCATTCGATGTGTAGAGATCTGTTGTATCACTATTTCCTTCTGCGTTATAATATCTTGTACAAAATTATACTTAATGTCTATACACTTCATTTTCCCATGATACTTTGGATCTTTAGTATAAAAGATGGTTGCTTGACTATCACAAGATAAAGTCATTGAGTTCGATGCACTAGAAACAACTTGTAAATGTTACAAAAACTTTCTAAGCCAAATTGCCTCTTGCACTACAGCCAAACACGTTATGAATTCCGCTTCCATAGTTGATAACGCAATGCATGTTTGTTTCTTGCTACTCCAAGATATGGAACCATTGCTTAGCAAAAAAATATATCTAGACGTTGATTTGTGTTCGTCAGGGTCACCACCCCAATTAGTAAATGAGTAACCCATTAGACATAAATCGTTTCCTCGATAGCATAAACATAAATTTGTAGTACCTTTAAGGTACCTCAAAATCATCTTAACAACTTTTCAATGAGCTTGTCTAGGATTTGACGGATAACAGCTGACTAAACTAATAGCATAACAAATATTAGGACGTGTACACAGCATATCGTACATCAAACTTCCAATGGCATTAGAATATGGGACTCTGGTCATGCTCTCTTTTTCTTCTGGAGTCTTAGGACACATTTCCTTACTAAGGATTTTACTCTTTACTATTGGAGTGTCGATGGGTTTGCAATCTCGCATATTGAATCGTTCGAGTATTTTCTTAATACATGACTTTTGCAACAGAGCAAGAAGTCTTTTTGAACGATCTCTATATATCTTCACACTCAGTATAAATGTTGCTTCACCCATGTCTTTTTTCATCTCAAAATGAGATAAAACCATTCTTTAATGGCAACGATAAATGTTTTATCATTCCCAACCAAAAGGACATCATCTACATACAATGAAAGAAATTACAAAATTACTCTCAATATGTTTAACGTAAACGCAATGGTCTTCATCGATCATCATAAAATCATAAGAGGTTTTGGCTTATGAAACCTAAGATACCATTGTCTACATGATTGTTTGAGGCCATATCTGATCTTAGGAGCTTGCATACTTTGCGCTCATGGCCTTTTGCAATAAATTCTCAAGTTGTTGCCTGTAAATTTCTTCATCTAGTTCCACATTCAGAAAAGTAATTTTTACGTCCATCTGGTGTAATTCCAAATTCACCTAGGCAACAATAGCTAAAATTAGACGTATGGAGGCAAACCTAACAACCGGTGAAAACTTTTCATCATAGTCTATTCCTTCTTGTTGAGTGTAACCCTTAGCTACCAAACGTGCCTTATATATTTCTTAGATCCATCTTCCGTACGTTTAATTTTGAGAATCCATTTGTTCCCAATAGCTTTACGCCCTGGTAGAAGATTAACCAAGTCCCAGACATGGTTTGTTCTCATTGACTCCATTTCCTTTAACCAATGATCTTTTACAACTGATGATCTTTTACAACAGATCCTCTTGTACAGTTCTCAGCTCATGTTCATCATGTGGAGCAATCATAAAAGCTTCTCTCTCGATTTTAAAATGTCGACGAGGAATACTTTTACAAGTACTTCTCTGTATATAATCTTCTTGCAGATTTGTCTCACCGGTCAAAATATTACTCCCACTCAGATCAGGAGATGAGGCATATTCTTATTCAATTCAAATGTATGGTCCGTAGTAACATTAGTGTCAAGATCTTTTATCTCATATACACTCAGATCTTGACTAGCTTCACTTTTTCTAGGAAATTCATTCTCTAAAAATGTGGCATCTCTTGATTCAAATTCAGTAAAATTTCCATCAATTTGTTCACCAATGAACACGTATCCTTTGGAGTGTTCAACGTATCTTATAAAAATGGACATATTCCCTCTCGGTCCAAGTTTACCATGCTTATGAGAAGAATTGTGAAAATAAGATGCAAGCCCCCAAGGTCATTGTTTACTTAAGTCGGAGTTACTGCCCGTCCAAAGTTCATATAGGGTGGAAGTTACTGATTTGGAAGGTACATGGTTAAGTAGAAATGTAGCAGTAAGCAATGCATCTCCCCGATATGAAATGGGTAAGCTCGCTTGTGCCATCATAGAACTTATCATATCTAGAAGCGTTCTATTCCTTCTTTCCGCAACACTATTTTGTTGTAGAATTTCATGAATAGTTAGTTGTCTGGATATACCATTTTCATCACATAATTCTTTGAATTGATCAAAAAGACATTCACGGACTCAATCTGTTTTTAATATTTTTATCCTTTTGTCTATTTGATTCTCCACCAAATTTATAAATCGCTTGAAGCAGTCCAATGCTTCATATTTATGGGAGATTAAATAGACACAACCAAAACGTGTGAAATCATCAATAAAAGTGATGAAATATGAAGCACCACGTCTCGTCTTCACATTCATAGGACCACAAATATCATAATGAATTAATTGTAATGGATAATCATCTCGTATTACCTTTCCAAATGGTTTTCTAGTTATTTTTCCGACAAGATAATGATCACATATATGCAACTCTATCTTTACAAATGAGCCTAATAGAGATTCTTTAGCAAGCATATTCATTATATCTTGCCCTATATGACCTAATCTAGCATGTCATATATTAGTATCAATCATATTATTACTAGACGATGCTATTAAAGAAAAACAATAATCATGACTAGCATTGTTATGTTTAGCGTGTAGAATAATAAAACCATTCAAAAATAACCAGATTCATAGTACTTATTATTTAAATAAAAAAATTCACCACCTGAATGAAAATTGATGTGAAAACCTAAACCTAGGAGAACAATTACAAATACTAAGTTTTGCCAAATCTCAAGAGCATAAAGGACATCATGCAGGAATAACGTCAGACTACCATGCAACTCAAGCTTACAAGTGCAAATTCCTTTAACTTTACTCAGGAATTGTTTTCTACATAGATCCATCTTGCACCCACTGCGACTCGACGACACTCTGTAAATGATCCCCTCTCTCTAGCTACATGGTCGGTTGCTCCTAAATCTACAGTCCATACAAGATAAGATTCAATTAGTAACACACTGCTAGAAACATAACAACGATGAAAAATAATATTAGAAAGTACCTTGTCTTTCTTGGGTTCACTGGGAGACGCAATGCATTCACGCGCAAAATAGCTTCTCACTCGCAATAAAGGGATGATCGATATCCATTTTCCAGTTTGAAGGGTAAGATGTAGAAGTGATTGTTTGATTCTTCAGTATAATTTTATAAAAAATCACAATAGAAATATAATTTCTCTTATATGACGGTTGGTCTCAGGTTTCTAACCTTTATATCGTGGGTTTGCACCTTTTCTTTTCTTTCCTTTATTGAAAAATTTAGAATTTCCCTTTCTCTTCAAACCTCTCTTTTGGAAACTTGTTGCAGCAACATAAGCTTGAGTAGAAGTTTTAGCAGCTTCCAAACGCTCAGCTTCTAATTCCACATGACGCGCAATATCATTAAAAGTTTTTATATTTTCATTGTGCGTCATTTTGACCTTCATGTGTTCCCAATTTTTAGGGAGGGAACGAATGACAGCTTGAACTTGTTTGTTGAGCAGAAGTACCATCTTCAGGTTCAGTCATATTGGTGTCAAGGGTTTTCAGAACTTATTGTTCCTTGAGAATATACTGAACTTTTCGATGCCAAATATCAAAATTATTACAGTTCAATTTCTTACCCATGTTCAGTTCAGCTATTATATTTTTTATGTGAAAGCCATTTTAACTACAACATATAAACACAACATCGCATATAAATACTAGAACTTCAAAAGAAAACACACACATTCACATGTTAAAGTTATGGAAAATTTAACTAAGTCAATGATGATATGATATTGAGTATAAGATCGAAAGTTCGCAGTGCTTACAATCATCTCCCATACAAAATATCAGATCATCATTACTGAGTTATATGCCCAAAACATATCACATATGAGAATGCACCAATCTCATTTATCATAACTCCCACTCAGTTAATATCATAACATGAAAAGTATATATATAAAATAAAAGACTATACTAAATATGGCAACTTAGTTAGAAAAAGATGCTAAAAACAATCATCGTATGTACAAAAGAAATGAGACATCACAATGTGTTCAACACTTGAACATGAGACCACATTCAGTGTAGGTCCCTTCATGTCTACGCCAAGGCCCAACCTTGCACTTCGAAGATTTATGAATTGTGATAATGCAACTAATCAACGAATTCCAAAACGTATATTTCGTTCCTCTTTTGATACGAGATCTTCTGTAATACTCTCATATTCTTCAGAGGTATACTTTTTCATGATCTCTTGTTTATCTACATTCCACGAGTTTGGCAAGGAATTGAGAAGAATTTTGTATATATTTATCTCAACTTCAATGCCTTTTTTCGCACTTCGTTGTACATTTTACTCAAATTTACTACATGTTCAACCATGTTGTCATGTAGATTCATTTTATACTTATAAAGTTCATAGTAAAAAAGTATATGATCCATCGTAATCTGGGTCACAATCCATATTTTGTACAATATATCAATTTGTTTTGATTATGCAAATGTAAATGCCACCAACATTAATGAATCACTATTGGCTATAATATGGTTAAACAGCCTACGATTACATAATACTACACAGAATAGCCACCAACGTTAACGAATGCAAATGGAGTTTTTAACTAAATGAAAGAAATTGATAGAATTCAGAATCACATCCAGTTCAGTAAAAAATTGGGTAGTGGGAAAAAACACATTCCGTTAAAAAAACTCACTCAAATCCATTTTTACTGAATTGTTTACAACCACCCATTAGTTAAATATTCATAAATCATAAAAGAACGAGTGGGTTAATGAAGAAAAAAATTGCTTCATATGTTTTAATCATAAAGCATCATATTTGTATATGAACATATGTAAGAGGACAACAACACGTAAGATTGAAAATTATGTAGAATACTAATGCTTTATGAAACAAAATTACACAAACAAACATACGAAGATATATAGTCAATGATAGGTAATCAATTCCGAACAAGTTTCTTTAAGACTCATATAGGCATGAAAACGTCACGATTTACTTTGCTACCAATGTAGAAAATAATCGAGTCAAGTATTGATTATGCAGCAAAATGGATCGAATTAATGAATTACGTGCCAAATCTTATAAAAAATCATGAAAACTAACTCCTCACTTGTTCTACAACTCAATAGCCCTTGATTTTGTATGTGAAAAACTATCAATCATTCCTTTTCAAAATCGGATCTGATCGATCCATCATGAGCGTCCGGATCTGAGTTTTCCAACATCACAGGTAAAGTGTAAATTAATAAAATAAATAAATTTACAATTATGACATTTATTTGTAATCCCTTTGAGAATTTGAAATTTTTTTTTCCTATATTTTAATCTCCCTTGGCTATTGTAGAGGAGAAAAAGATGATTCTATGCCTAGTCTAAATCAAACTCATGCAAATGGTTATTGAACTCCAATATCCACAACCATATTCCCCCATATGGCTCTAGTCATGTCGATGGTATGACTGAATGACACACGGCGATGTCCTAACATGACCACACTCAGGCAACAAAATGATGTCATTTGATCTTATATGGTGATAATCCATGTTTAATTAAGGAATGCTTTCATGCTACCAAGAGATCTCCCAGATTAGCACACATCTAGTAGACTTAATATATTTCCATAGATCTAAGAGATATAAATAGGTATTCTAAGATCATGTTTATAATTCCTAAAGATCAATATTATCATTAAAAACAGGTTTTGAGAGATCTTTCAACATATTTTCTCTCCGACTCAATAAATACCAAGCACGAATTGACTTTAATGTTCTTTTCTAACTTTCTAAGCTCTAAAACTTTTAAGTATTATGATCGTACTATCAATCGTGGAATAAACATGTGGTAACTTTTGACATTAAATGTTCTGTACCTACACTCTTTGAGAACTCATAGAACTGGTTATCCCGCCGTCACCATGAAACGTTTCATAGAATTTAAAGGGAAGATAATTTTATTATTTCTTTTAGAGCAGTTCTACATTGTTTAAGTGACATGACAACTATTTATAGGTTATCTTATCAGATCATTTTAATGAATCATCAAACACTAATTTATAAATGATTGTTACATTAATTTGTCATTTAAAATTTGATAACTCTAAAATTATTCTTTCTTATACTATCTTACGGTTACGGGTATGTTCTGATAGGTTTTACAATTACATGTATTTGAGGACATTTTACTAGTCGATTGCTCAATTTAACTTATTGGGCCGAGCCACACGATTCATATGTGATCTCTGACGACGGACTCCGAGTCCAAAAGATCAGCCTAAACTTGAATTAACCGAGCTGGGCCTTGATTCTTACTGAAGTTTTGTTGGGAATTATCACACAATAAGTTATCTGTCCTTTTTGTCTTAGATTCTGTCTTAGATACGAGATATGGACAGGTCCGAGCGTTCCTTGGTGGTCTCAGTGTACCTGAATCTAGGTAGGCATTCTGCTGCTGTACGGAATAGTCAGATTTAGTCTTGTCAACTTCCCGTGAAATTTCTAATTTTTAAAATTCTTCTATTCCCTAATGAAACCAATAATACATACGTGATATTTTGACCGTTAGTGACTTAGTGCATTTTTAATTGAAAGGCGTACACAGTTTCGTGTTTGTATCAATTATAGGAGACAATTTAGGTGAGTTAGGGTTTTCTTTTTTAACCATTCAAATTTCACTAATGTCCCGTTTACTTAAATTTAAAACCACATTAAGTTTGGAATTGCTTTCACTAAAAATCATATCAAGAATATAACGGTCATGAATTAAAATATGAAGTTAGATTAGTTGAGTTTATTAACTGTCAATAATTAAAATCATAAATCAAATGATTTAAAATAAGAATGATTATTTATATTTGTTATTCAAAAAATTGCAATCAAACTATATGACATTACTATATGAAAAATGAGTATTATTAATCTTTATATACTATAAGATTTTGAGGGCATGTTGAAATTATCATAGTTCATTCTAAATGAATCATAAATGTGAAATTTTAATACTAGTTATTTACTAAGAATCACAAACCAATTAGTTAATGAAATCAATTGATCAAAGTTGTGAGACCCGCTTAAAATCAGATTTCAAAATCATAGTAAACAATTTTAACGACCATTTGAAATAAGATTTCACAGATAATTAAGTAAATGTGAAACAAGAGAAGCTTGTTTGTGGAGATTTTCTCCTATCTCTTACGAATGGACTTTTTGTAGAGATCAAACTGACAATATTATTAGACAAATAAGAAACGTCAACAACATTCCTACTCTAATCTTTACTATAAGCAGTTGTAGCATCAGCTGTGAAATTCAAATTCCTCAGGTGCTAACTAGTTAAGATTCTGCTAAGAAACTATATTCTGATTTCTCAAACCATAAATCTGTGTCTGAATTTTCACATTAGCAGCAAGTTACTCAATGTTGACGCGGCAAGTATAAGCCACAGTACGTAGTGAGGATTGTTTGAAAGATAAAAAGTTCAGACTAAATAATACCATCTATATTCCACGTTGAGCTTATGATTAAATCAGCATGTGTATTATATAGCACGACTACTGTTTTGTCATTTTTCTTAAGATGTTATTGGTAAAAGATTAAACCAGCAAAAATTATTTATTTGCCCCTTAATCTTTTGAACTGATCATGTTTATCCTCTTCTTGACCCAAATCTTATTTGTTAACTGTCATTACTATTTTTGCTGAAATTTTGGAAAAATGGATAATGAGGGGTCAATAATTGGTCTTGAATATATTATATATTATATATGTGTGTGAAATATGTATATTGTCAATTAGTGAAATCCTCCAAGTATAAGAGCATCACTCAATATCACAAAAGTTTCAGCAAAAAGAAACTAGAGGAAAGCTGTAGAGAATTGCACAAGTTTCTAAAATCCATTTTTTTCATAAATGATAATAAAGTATGGTATCATGTAACGTGATTAGGATGAATGTTAATGAGAGTTGTGCACGTGAAGGGAAAATCAGCAGCTAACTGTCTGGTGGTAGGAGTGTTCACGGTTCGATTCGATCAGTTTTTTGACCAAAAATCAAACCGAACTAAAACTTCGGTTCAGCAATAAAGCCGAACCCTGAATGCTAAAAGAACCGAACCGAATCGTGAGTTTCGGTTAGGTTCGGTTAATCAGTTCGGTATTATTTATTAAAAATAATTTTATAAATAATTTTAAAATGATATTATTGAAAAAATAATGTAAAATCAAAAATTTATTTCATTTGGTTTCATATGAAATTATATATAAAAAATATTAATTTAGTGTTCGATTCGGTTTGAAAACCACTAGAATTGTAAACCAAAACTTCGGTTCGGCCAAAAAAACTGAACCGAACACAAATAAAGAACCGACCGAATCTGTCATTTTTTGTTCGATTAGGTGCGGGAAACTTTTGAACACCCCTAAGTACCTAAAAATAGAAGGTAAAATTTGTCTCAATGGATGAACTAGAACTTTCATAGCCAATCACTTTTAGACATTTGCATCATGTTATAACAAACATGAGAGACTATTATCTTATCCAAGCTGTTAAACTCAGTTCTCAACGGCCTAAATCAATTTTTTGAGAAGAAAAAAAAAATTATATGTAAATTTTTAGAACTCCACTTAATGTTGATGTGCATCGTCAAGATCTAAAATCACTAATTTAGATCAGTTTAACTTAACTCCTCTTATTAGACCTAAAAGGAGGGATCCAAATCCATTCTAAATAGCCTCTCCTTTTTAGTTTGTATCATTGAAGATTTTACTTATGATAGGTACTAACACTGATGTCTAGCTTAATCATACTTGTTGACTAAGCCAATTAGCTTTCTTGTAAAAATATCACACTTACCTCATTTATTTTCCTATCTTTTTTACCTTTAATTATTGTTTCTTCTTCCTTTTTTTCTTGTTAATATTTGCATGTTTAATGGCATTTTCTCTCTTTTCATTTCTATCATCTTTCTTTCATTGTCTACATACTGATTTATTTTATTTTCTTCTCTGTTATTTCAGCTTAACATATCATTATGTGGAGAACATTATCAATATTTTTAATGTGCTAAATATTTAATATTATTTCATATCATTTAATGTCAGGTCACTTCAAAAATCATGTGATAGAAGTTATAACACTTCTAAATGGAATCCTCTTAAACATGCACACCAAGACATGAAATAACTTTTTACTTCCAATATGCATCACAATGGATTACAGCAATTGAGATTTTGAGGAATAAAAAAACAAAACAAAGACATCTTAATTCTCCAACTTAACTACTTTCAACCCAAACTAAAAAAACAAAAGATTTGCCAATAAAGTCTTGATTTTGGAATTTTATTTACACCTTTTTGAATAAACAAAGTAAATCTGCTTTGGCTTTAAAGAACATCTTTAGATAAGAAAGGAGAAATTGCAATGATGGTGTAACGCACAGATTGAAATAAATATAAGAGTGGTCAAAGCATTTCACTTTTTTGCATTATTGGGAAGCATTTAGCTGGTTTTGTACTTACCATTTCCCCTTCAAAACTAGAAAAAAGTCTGTCTTCAATTATTCAATCTTCATTTCCTTGATATTTTTACTTTTAAGAATTTATAATAAATTTTTATTATTTGGAGATCATGTTTCTAGAAACTTAAACTACACAATTATCTCCTCTAGTTTATCATCATAATTACAGATACTATTTCTCGTTTTATTTTACTAACTTATGAGTTCATAATAAATATTTTTCTTAAAATAGTCTCGTAACTTAGATTTTTATGTAAGAAATTAAGAATAATATTTGTCACATTTCTAATTTTTTACATACTATAACTTATAGAAATTAGTGTTTATGCATATAAGTTCCTTATGAAAATAGCAAGCTGTGAGGATTTGAGAATATATTTAAAAAAGTAGTCATGAGGATTTTTTTTTAAAATTTGTATTGAATTTTTTATAAATAAAAACGAAACTATCTAGGGGTATTCTAGTAAGTTTTGAAATAAAAAATGTTACTGAATAAACCCGGGATATTTTTGTAATTATGCTAATAAAAATAAGAAAAATAATTGTAATACCTAGAGTTATTTTTATTTTTTTGAGTTTTTCATTTTTTTAGAATGTCTACTACAAGTATTGACATTATAAAACTTGTTTATAAATAGTTTTCATGAAAGTGAAAAATAAAAATATATGTTCAGTTGATTATCTTAAAATTTAATCATTAGTCTTCGCCTTTAAGATGAAAGATCTTCATGAGCTATAAGGTTTCATTTCGATAAAAGTGTCTTACACACCGAAATAACTGGCTCCCACATTGCCATTCATTAATTCACTAATTTCCTTCCATTAACACTTAAAAAGTAACCAAAATCTTGCTTTTAACCCGTCGTTTTCTGACTAATACCACCAATTTCACCTTCTCTTTTTTCTTACCAATCCATGCAAGCCTCTTACATTTTCTTAAACAAACATAAAAACGTAACAGCCTTTTCAAGTTTCATTCCATGCAGCAAAAACAGGCAAGTGAGACAATGACATAGCAGCAGGCCGTAACTGTGCTGTTGGACAAACATATTTCGACATCATCGGAGGTTTCGCGAAGAACGTCGTGGCACATGCCTTTTCCGGGCTTCCCTCTCTTGAGCTGCTCAAACTAGTCACCAAAGAAGACGGGATCGAATAAAGCGTCCCAATCTTGGCTGATTCATCCATCATGGGATTTGTAGAATTAAGTGAACCCATTTTTACAAGATCTTCCGGTTCCATTGAGAAAGACGGTACCATTTTCCAGTCTAAACCATCAGCATTGGTAGATTTAGAGGTAGTGCTGCTATGGTCGACGGGTTTTTTTATCGGTTCGATCTCCTTGTTACGTCTAGCTAGCTCTCCAGCTAGTAGAGTACTACTGGCCATGATCTTTTCAACGTCGTATCGGGTAATGTCAAAATTGGTCACGGCGTTTGTGCCACGAAATTTTATGGCCGCTACATCGTAAGCTTCGGCCGCTTCCTCTTGTGTGCCTGCAGCTCATCTCAGATTAGTATATTTCTTAATAACAATAATTGGCTATTGACTGACTAGATACCGCTGATTAGTATTAAACATTACCATTTATCAAAAGAAATGTTGAACTTCTTTCACAGATGGTCAGGAGACAAGGAAACTAAAAACAGCCTAAAAAGTGTTCAATTTGAAGAACTCACTGAATGTGCCGAGATAAAGGTCCTTGTTTCCTGCAACCCTGCCGATCCGAGCTTGCCATCTTCCATGCTGATGATGCCTGAAAAAGAATTATAAAAGTTGAACTCAGTTACAGAACTATGAATAATTAACAAAAAAGAATCAAATAACAAAAGTATGAAAAGAATGGGACCTACCTAGTTACTCCTCTGTAAATCGAAGCTCCCCTTGAAAACCCGCTGCTTTTCCTGCAAATCATGAAACAACAAATGAATATGATCTTCAAATTTGAAGAAAAAGGCATCGAATAAATAAATTATCGTTTTTGTACCGTCTCAAGTGGGCGACGTACTCTTGGCGGCTCATGTTCTTCATTTCTTCAAGTTCAGTCTGATAATTCTCCAACTGCCAAATGAACATTACAGCAAAACTTGAGTAAAAGATTTAGAATATTTAACAGATTGCCAAAACTGAAGTTTCTTTTTTTTTTTTTTAAAATCATACCGGAAAGTTTATATGGGTTGATGGTCCCCAGTACTTAAGGGCAGCTAGATCATAAGCTCTTGCTGCCTTCTCTTCCATATCATATCCCCCTAAATTTCCACATTTTGACCATGAGTCTTAGCATGACAAGATATTAAGGTTTATATTGCAAAATGATTCAATGTCATGAAAATAAAAACTTACCCAGATAAACTGAAACATTGATTATTGTTTTGATATTGAAGGATGGACAGGACAAACAAGAAACAAAAGCTAAAAAAGTCAGAAACAACAACAAAAAATGACAAGTTTCATTAATTTTCAAACGAATACTTCCAAAAAGAAATTAAATCTAACCTTGTCTCCCTTTCCTGGTTTGTCCCTCCTTCTTGCAACTGTTGTCCCATAAATGTGCTTCATATCTACCGGTCCATCTATGCCTGTTGTTAAGAAATTACCAATGCGTTACATGAGGGTAGTAAAAATACTCAGTCCAGTTAAAAAGTTTAGCCAGATTACTGGTACAAAATGCTCGAAGTGATAGTTAAGAGGAAAATGCAGTAAAAAGAATAGCAAAAGAAGTAAAAAAATTTGATAGATCACCTTGTAACACCTCTGTACTGAGAAGTTCTCTGTCCAAATGTGTCAATGGACTTCCTATGAACAGGCTGCTTCTGACCCATTTTAGCAGAACCTCTCTTCTTTGTTTCCATGGCTAGAAAGTCAGGTTCAGTGGGAGAGATTTGAGGTGGAGCTGTAACACAACTGCTAGATTGAGAACCAGGGCTCATTGACAAACTAAGTGACTGTAAATCCCCACAACCCATTCCACCAACAGACCCAGAACCTCCATCATCAACCACACCACCACCATTATGTGCTGAGTATTGACCATGGTCAACTATTTCTTCCATTAGTGGTGCCTGATATATACCATGGCAGGGGATTCTAGAAAAATATGAATGTGATTGAAGATTAAGTAGATAATGTTGTCTTTCAGTTTCTTCTGATTCAGCATTGTGATTGAAATAGTTGTTGCACTCTAAGCCGAGAACATCTTTCCCGTGGCTGCCATCTCCGCCCAGAAAATCTTCCAGCTTTGGAGAGGGATTTGGTACCATTCCTTCACAAAAAAAAACACACCAACATGGATAAACTGAGAATTATGAAACAAAGCAGCAATCTTCTTTTGATTTTTAAATGAAAATTTTGAAATTGGAGGAAAAAATTAAACCTTGAGTTTGTTGTGATCTACTGAGAGCCTCCATGATGGAAAGGGAGCCATCTAGTTTGAGAGGCATCATAGATAAAGGAGAGAGAAACCCTGTATTTGCTCCAATTCCATGGCAGAATGCAGAGCTGTTTAAGTGAGGAGAGGAGTAGAAGGCTGATGGAAAAGAGTTTGAAATGGTGGCAGCTCTGTTTGGCTGGTACTGATGAGTATTAGATGGTACCTCCATTTTCATGTTTGGGGACAGAGAAAAACCCAACCAGCTATTATTGCTCCCATTATTACTGTTATCATTCATAGACTTCATCTCTGCTTCTTCTCTCTCTCTCTTCTTTCTCCTTTTTTGATTTCTCTCTCTACCCACAGAGGTTCTTATGTGCTAGTAGGATTCTCAATCATTGAACAGGAAATGAACTAATCATCACAAAATCTCTTCCTCTCATGAAGAATTCCATTTTTCTTTTTTCTTTTTCTTTCTTTTTAGGATTTTTGTAGGATGGCTACAATGTGAGAGAGATAGAGAGAGAGAGAGAGAGAGAGAGAGAGAGAGAGAGAGAGAGAATTATCCACTACCCAGAGACTTGGTTCTATGCCTTTGCTTATAATCTTCTTTCTCTCCTTTGAAGAGAGCAGAGTAGAACACTTTGGTCTCTTTAAACTAAACAAAAAGAATGTATTTTCAAACAAGAGAATAAGCAAAATCCATGGGGATCTGTGTAAATGAGAAAGACTACGTCTTTTTGCTTTTCCTTTTGCTTTTTTATAAACTTGGGGTCTCTATCTCTTCTGCCAAAAACCCAGATCAAATTTATTATCCAAACCCACAAAAAATAACCCTGGTTATCTCTCAAATGCTCTCAATAATATTTCTTCCTCTCCCTAGCTAGAGAGAGTGAAGAGAGCCAAAAACAGGGGTTTTGCTTTATTTGTACAGAGTCATAAGGGGGTGTTTGATAGATTTGACGAGAAGGACATATCAGCCCATTCAGTCTTTTCAAACAGTAAAAGCTCCTCCTACAAAAGGATCTTAAATATTGTTATTAATAATAATACATAACTTGGGACCCCTGCTTTCTTTTCAACCTAACTACTGCTCCCATTTGGTTCACAGCTTTCATTTCAAATTCCAACCAGGACTCTCCTTCTACTTATCCACTCTTGTGACCATCTTTATTCTCACAGACCATATCTCACCATCCACTCTCATTACAGAATGTTCTTTTTTTTGTTGGTCAGTTAATCCTACGATCATTTGCTGACTTTGAGCTTCATTATCTGACAGACATTGTACTAATGTGGGCTGTGTGGTATCCAGTGCTATACTCAAAATAAAAAAAAATCGTACTTTGAAAATATTAATCTCTCACACATTTTCAGTGACGTGGCTAAACTTTGAGAACATCATTAGTTCAGAAAAAAGTTATTATTCTAAAACTAATTGTTTTTTGCTGAAATCTCGATAGCACGTGCGTCCCACACTAGTGAGTTTTAATATTGTACACAACATATTTAAGAACGATGATATTAGCGGTGGTTATCCACCTCACACTAAAAAATGCTATCAATATACTCATTTTTCAATTTATTAAAATTTTTTATCTAATTCTTGTTCATTTTTTATGCTTTGTAAATAAAATA
The DNA here is from genome assembly GCA_003255025.1 of Datisca glomerata. Classification (NCBI taxonomy): domain Eukaryota; kingdom Viridiplantae; phylum Streptophyta; class Magnoliopsida; order Cucurbitales; family Datiscaceae; genus Datisca; species Datisca glomerata. The sequence continues at coordinate 355,198 of QANY01012075.1, forward strand.
ACTATTTAAAAAAACTCTCAACAAAATATCCATAAGCAAATAAAACAAAGAATACCAAAGAAATGCCAATAAAATTGTATCGTAAAAATTATTTGACTAGCTAATAAACTACAATATCCACTACCTCATCAGTTGATTGGATATGTTCAATGCATATGATTGGATATACCCATGCTTTTGATATTGGATACCTATATATGTGAAAATGAAGAAGAAGGAAGAAGTTTTATTACATAAACACAGTCCTAACTCTACCGTATCTTTTGTTTCATTTCTTCTGGAACAGTCACAAACATTTTTTTTATTATGGATCTACTACCAGAAACTCAATGTGTAATCTTAGCATTCAATGTGTATTCCTGAATAATCTCATTTTTCAATTATTCAACCATTTCATTTTACCAAGTTCAATGTTAGTCAAATTAGTCAACATTTATATGTTTCGATGCAACAACAAGATGTTATTTGTAACAAGTAGTTTTGTTGGTTGGTTAATTGGTCACATTTTATTCATGAATGGGTTGGATTGGTATTAGTCTGGATAGAGCAAAATAATTCTATTAGATCTAATGTACTTATTAGATCTAATAAGTACCTTGTGTCAGAATTGAGAAATTCTATGGCTCGAATCTTTAGTATTCTCTTATTTATTACCTGTGTCTACTATTTAGGCAGAATACCATCACCCATTGTTTTCTCTCGACGACCAACGACGGAGAAGAAGAAGAAGAAGGAGAGCTCGATCGGTGACAATGAAGGAGCTCTGTCGCGGGGTGAGAGGGGAAAGGGATTTTGCGCGCAAGTAAGGGGAGTTGAGGGAAGTAAGAGTCTTTTATTTTTCTCTTTAAACGGGGTCATTTTGGTGGCAATCTATAACAGCGAAACAAGAAATTGGTCGGAAAAATTGTACCTTTTGGCGACCAACTTATTATTTGGTCGCCAAAGTTATACCTTTTACCGACGAATTTATCTATTTGTCGACGAAAGCCTGAGAAGAAATTGGTGTGGCCCTCTTTTTCTTTTTTAGGTGAAATTTCAGGGACTTTTGCTAACCAACAAAAATGTTGGTCGCCAAATGAGATTTTTAGCCACGAAATCAACTTCAAGGCTAACAGTTTGGTCGCTAAAATAGATTTTTCTTGTAGTGTCAAGTCAGAAGTATATTAGATTGACAGAGGTTATTTAAGTGCAAGTGAGCTTACCTTTTTTACTTTGGTGGGTGGAGGGGGGGTATTTATACACGAGGCTCGCTCCAACGAGGCTTTCTAGAAAAATTGGGGAAGATGTTACATCATCCCCTTGGATGAGTAGGGAGTCGACATTTAATGCTATTGTTCTCCGTTGACGTAAATGAGGGCTGAGATGACTTGAGGGAAACCCGTTTGACATGGGTGATGGAGATTGGATGGGGGGATTGTAGGTCCAATTACACGAGGAGCATGGAAAATCTGCTTTTCGACTAGTAATTATTAGAGTGATGTGAACGAGCAATCTTTCGAGCTGTCTAGTCTTAAAAACCCCGACTTGCTGATTTCGAACCCTTGAACTTGTGGTGTCCCCTTTTTAGCTTCTAGTCTACCTCTGATCTCCAACTCTAGTTAGAGTGATCGGGCCTTGAGTCCTGCTCCAGGGGAACAGGGGAGCTCTGTCGAACCCGAGTTGTGAGGAGATCTCTGGAAACCACTCAAAGGTCTTGCTACTAGAGAGAAGGATGCGTGTTACCGTCTTGTTGGGGCTTAGGAAATACCCATAACATCAACATATTAGCTGAAAATTATCTTTGGCATGAGAGAAGCCTTATGATTATTTAATCCTCTCAATATCATTAGGTTCTCCTTCTATGATAACACTTTTTTTGTTCGAGGATGCCTTTTTATTGCTCGTGACAAGCATTTTGAAATACAAGATATCTCTAGTTCAGGATTGAAGCTCATTCTCACTCCTCTCTATAAATTTATCAAACTTTTTATCAATATCTCATATATATTTACAGACTCCATAGACTCCAACTTTACAATTCAAAGTATCACATAATATATCTTCCCTAGATAAGAAACTATCACATAATATATCTTCCCTAGATAAGAAACATATTTAGTTGGTAAGTTCTGTGCAGGATTGTGCAGAATCATAGGATTGAAATTCTCACATATTCCACAACTCAAGGAATCTTGTTTTTGTGAGGGAAATTATAGTTTGGTATAGTTATTTATGTTTGGTAAAGGTTTTTCCATTTGTGAAAGCATCAACAGTGAAAAGAGTGGGAGGAGCTGAAGAATCAAAGGAAAAATTGCTGCTGGATTCACGCCTTTCCAAGCGGTTTGATGTGCTGTTTTCTTTCTTTAACTAAAAATAGTGAATGAACAGAAACTCCATTTCCTTTTTCTTTAAGGATAACTGCTATAGTCAACACCTGCTTCCAGACAAAAAGTTGGGAGGTGGGTCTCTAATAAACTTGTAATATTCCCACCATGAACAATATGCATGATAGACCTAGCTCCAAGCTCTTTTCTTCTTCTTCTTGAAATTCCAAAAATTTTATTGATCTGCTTCAAAGACGTATATTTTCAAAGGAATATTCAGACAAGAAAGATGAAGTTATTTTCAATTGTATCTTATGTAAAACCAATTATTCAAATATAATTAACAATTCTTTCTTTCGATTTTTTTGCCATTGCCGCTCATTTTCATGTCTGTTTTTAACTCAAAAAATAATGAAAATATATTAATGATTTTGAAAAAATATTTTTAAACAAACTTACAGAAAACTTATTACCAAATGTGTTTTAGGTTTTTTACCGGTTAGTGCGTAATTGGTTAAGCCCTGCATTCATATCAAGATCGTGAGTTCGATTGATATTTTTTAATTTTATTTAAAATTTATGATGTAATTTTGATTATTTTAAGTTTTTAAATATTATTTAGAAAAAAAACATTTTATTTTTTCTAAAACTCGTTTCAGCCCTAACAGTTTATGCCTTTTCTTCGGTCAACATATCTTTTTCTTTTTTAGACACTTTTTTCTATTATTGGGATGGAAACTCTCCAACAACAAAAAATAATTACAATTTTTTTCCCGTTAGACAGCAAGGTTCTTTTACGAGAAGGAAAGCTGCATTGCATGCAGAAAAATAAAATGCATAAAAGTTTTCATGAAGACAGATATTCAAATGCTAATGATTTTGTTTTGAACATCCAAACATATGAATGGGAGGGAAACAAGACAATAGGTTGAGACTTGAGAGTGTGTCTGACTGTGGAGAGAACGTACGTGGGTTGTTTGGATTATAGATTAATCAATAGCAACAGCAAAACTCCATTCACTTTCTTTTCTTTTTCCCTCTCTTCCAAAGAATTAGGATCACCTTATTTTCTCAAATAAATGAGGCTTTCATAAATAACTAATTGATTTTCTTTCTTTCGGTTATTCATTTTCCCTTTTATAGCCTATTAATAACAAAACTGATTTTTCTAATGTATAAAATAAAATTTCCAATGGCTTTTACTATTATAATTAGGGGTGTGCACGGGAAGAGACGGCACAATTTTTTAGCCCTTTTGTCACATCCCAATCGGGACGGGATAATTTTTTTAAGCCCCGTCCCGTGTTGAGAGGAAATCCCGAGCGGGACGGGACGGATATTTTAGGTAAAAAAATTAAAAATTAAAAATTAAAAATGATTTAAAGTTCAAAAGATTAAAATATTAAAAATCAAAAATTAAGAAAAATTAAAAAAATTAAGGGTTAAAATTAAAAATATGAAGGGTCAAATTTAAAAATAAAATAAAATATTAGGTTGTTTATGAAAAATTGAGACGGGACAAAAAATTGTGTCCCGTCCCGTCCCGCTCAGTTTGGGATGATTTTTCGGGACGGTTGCACACCCGTGATTATAACTTTCCCGACCACAATTTTATCTAGGCATTTCGCCTCAAAATAAAAATTGTATTGATACTAGTTATAAAAAAATAAATAGAAATTGATAAAGAAATAGTGGGTTCTATGGTTAGTTCTTAAACGTTGAGGTCTTCTCTATACAACGTAGCTTCTTCTTTTATTTAACCAATACTAACGTTAACTTGTACAATTCATCCTCTTTCACTCTTTACTCGTGAATTATTTTTTCAGTCAATCAGAACCGTTGAATTAAAAAATAACACTTAAATTAATTGTTTAAAACAAACAAACAAAAAAGAATTTTTTTCATTTATTTTTTAAGTTGATCAGGGTTGTAGTTTGGGGAGCGATCTAAATCAAATTGAATTATCTCATATTCAGTAGACCATGAGCCAATGATATGATATTGTTAGTGTTACATTTTGGACCGTTGATTCATCCACAATTTGTAACAATGATGCAATGTTTTATAGTTATACACTTCTCGACCAACAAATGAAGATATAGAAAATTTGATAATCAAAGCACTCTAATTTTTTAGCACTCCCTTATAATATTTTGTAATGTGTCTTAAAAAATATGAATTATATAATATTTTAAGAAAATGAATGAATATCTTCTTGAATTTGAAAATGCTATGCATATGATATCAAATAATCATGTTGAGGACTATTGAGTAGGCTTCTTGAAATTCCTGAAATAATTCTCATAATTATTTCAGATATTGATAACGATATAGTCAAGTTTTGAAACATTAATTCAGTGCACAAGTAGTGATCCATCGATCTAATTTTTCTACCAACTAGCTTTAATAATCAAAGGCAATCTGAATTTCCCATCACAGCCACCACTATACCCCACGTTGTATTCCATAAAAAACCTGACTTATAATTATAGACTAAACCATGTCCTTAAAAATAAAATTGCAACACAATATCTAGACAAAATTGCAGTTGTACGTTCCAATATTGTGTGACAAGAACTTGGCATTGAAGGGTTTGAATTTTCAAGGCCCTGGCTTTATAGGGACAGAGAGAGAGAGAGGGAAATAAATGAGGGGGAAGAAGTAAATGAAATCACGTGAGAACACAAAATCCAAACAAAATCCAACGAAAGATCGCTGAAACTGCAATGGGGGTAAATAAGAAAGAAAGGGAGCCCCAACAGAAAAGAGATTGGATTATGTAATCACTGGATGATAGCTACCCTTCTTAGAAGGACAACTAGCTGTTATCACTCTGTCCCAACCTCACATCTATTTCTCTGCTTAAATAAATTTATTTGTCTTTCAATCCCTTATGTCTGTCTTTCTCTCTCCTATCCAATAGCCTACCGAATTATTTACGTTCCAGCTGATAATTTTAACCAAAATGAACATACCCAGTCTAATGAATAAATAATTTTTAAAATATAACGATGGAAAAGGAAATTAATAAAAAAAGTTAAGATGTTGTAAAAAAAAAGTATTACGGTAAAGAATAATTATAAAAAGATTAAATTAATTAAATTTTAAATGATCAAATGATATAATAATTAATAATGTTTAAAATCAAACTGAATTAGTTGAACTCAATTGAAAGGGACAATTCAGTCGGTTCTTTATCTGCGTTTCGTTTTGGAAAAATATCGAACCGAAGTTTCGGTTCGGTTCAGAATTTCGATGATTTTCAAACTGAAACATTAAATTTATATATATTTTTGTTTTATATATATATATTTTATAAAATCGAACCAACTAAAATTTTAATTTTATATTTATTTTTTCAATAATATCATTTAAAAAATTATTTTTAATTAATAATACAGAATCGAAACTCACAGATTTTGGTTCGGTTCGGTTCTTTTAAAATTCACAGTTTGGTTTTATCGTCAAACCGAAGCGTGAACACCTCTAGTGACAACTATTTATAAATTGATATTTGATGATTCATTAACATGATTTGAGAAAATCACCTATAAATAATTACCACATCACTTGATCATTTAAGACTTGATCGGTATAAAATTAGTTTATGTTAAAGTATTGAGATATTAAATATTTTTCTGGTATTTCTACGTGTACCCTTGATACTTGACAAATTGTGCGATTTTTTTTGACATTTTATGAAGAAAAAAAATGAAGAAATATGGGCCGTGAGTACATCTGTGCTGCATGTGGACCCAAAAAATATTGAGCTTCCTTTATTTTTTAAAATGTGATCTGATTAATCTGTTTGTACAACAGATGAACACGATTGAACAGATTAACCTCCTATTTGTGTAATATAAGGTGATATCGGTTCTAAAATTGGAGGTCTCAAATCCTCTATAAAATAGGGGAAGTGACAATGTCTGGAAAAAAAACCTTCAAGTAATCTTGCTAAACATTCTTATGTAATCTTGCTAAACATTCTTCCATGCCTTCATCTCATTGGTCTCTCTCTCTCTCTCTTCGCTAAGGTTCTCTTTACATGCAAAAGACTTTGGCTTTAACTCTTTCTTCTACCTTTCTTTAGCAAATTTTCTATTTGTCACTATCCAGTCTCTATCTCTGTATCTCATACTCTAGCCTGGCTGACATGTCAAAATCTAAGCCCATCTGTCAAGTCACCATCACCATAGATTCTCCTTCCAAACTAAACTCTACTCTTCCCTCTTTCTTTCTTCACCTCTGTGTTTTTCTTTTCTTTTCTTTTCATTCAATTCAGATGAAGGGAAATATCAGAGACAGCTAGCTACATGCTGCCGCTGCTGCTTGCTTTAATAAACCCACTAATATGGTGTTTTGTCAGTCTCAAGAACAGAGCAAGAAACCAAGAAATTAAAGTTAGGAAAAACTTAAATAAATAAAAAAATATTTAAACCTTAAATAAATCGATAAGAAATATAAACCCATAATCCTAGGAAGCCTATTCTGTCCACTTCTATAGTTTCCAAAAGGGTGAAAAATGCATTAAAGCTTGAATTTCACTACTAGGGAGGTGGGTGTTTTTTTTTTTGCAAGAAATAACCCAATGGCTTTGTCGCCATTGTACAAATACAAGATGGAGATCTTCTTCTTTATTGTTAATGGAAGTGGACTTCCTTTTATGGTATTTTTGGTTTATAAGAGCACACATGGTCTGACTTGCAAGGTATGTGATGAAAAAGAAAGCTACCATTGTTTTAAAGCTAAATAAATGAATAATTTATATTATAAAGAAAAAATAGATATCTACATTATCTTTAGTTTTACAACAGTGGACCATTATAAATTTAGCGTCAGTAGAAATTTAAATTAATTAATTTAGAGTCACAATAGTGATATACAAAATTTTAATTTAACAAATACTGAGAAGATAAATATCAATATGATTGTTTTGTTTTATTCAATATTTGAAAACTTGTTTATTAGTTTTGTTTCAAGCTTATTCTTATAAATTATTATTTTTATTTATAAATAGAATAGACAATCAATAAAGAGATAAATGAATTGAGATTAATTTAACATTTATTCAATATTTAACATCGAACTCTTATGAGTGAATTCTAGTTTAACCAATGTGACATAAAATGAGATTTAGACTAAAGTCATCGATTTTTTAGAAAATAAACATGATTTATGGGTTATATTATTATCCACAGTGATCATATTACAAATAAAACTAAATTCAATTCAAAATTAATTTGTATCCAAAACATAATAAATAAAATCCGAGAAGTCAGGAGGGGCGTGGCCCCATGTGCTTATGGCAGATCTACCCCGAGTCACAAGATCTCATCCTTTAGTACCATACCAGTATCCTACTAAAAAATAATCAATCATAAATTTATCTCATATAATTGTCACATTGACTAACCTAATGATAGATCAACCATGATATCGGTATCATAAAAATTCCTCTAGAAATGATAGAAAGTGGAAACAATTGAAAGCATTATGAATTAGGAAAAACTCTATGATATCGATGGTGTAATGGTATCAAGGATACCCTTGTATCATGTTTTATGAGTCCAACATAGATTATGTTGCATTGTTTGTGCCTTAAGATAATGACAAATCAAATGTATTTTTATTAAAAGACAAAAATATAACATGCATGAAATTAAAACTGAGTTACACAATTAAGACTGAGTTACACAATTAAGATGGAATCACATAACCTTATTTGTGATCTCTAACATGAAAGATATTTATATCAAATGATCAAAGAGTGGGATCACATCGGTACCAGTACCTAGGAGTTTCCCATGTCATAATCACATTCCCACGCCTGATTGTTCCGTGAACAAATATCAAAATATAATCAGTCAACGGCAAGGAATGATGTTGGACTATGGACCAGAAAACTCATTGGTTAAATCAAATGGAAGACACTAGAAAAACTAGGATTATTACTTAATCATGGCCACATGATTCTTGAAATCTTTCTAATGGTCAACCATATCCACATAACCTTATCCAAAAAAATAAAAAAAATAATTGGTATTGATCCTATTGGCAGATGATTCTAACTGATGGGACAGATCTAGGCAGCTAAACCATTATTAGCGGCGGCTACTAGCTGCTGCTCTCATACAGCCTAAAACCTAAGCATAAGTAAATCTGCGGCCGAGAAGATGGGATCATGAACATCCAATCAATCTCAACTCAAAGTCTCAAACAGATAGGCGTGGCTTTTACAAAATATATGCTAGGGGTAGGAGGTGGAGGTTTTCTTTCTGTTTGGCTGCCAAGAAATCACCGTTTCCTAGCCGGATAGCCGGGAAAGACCAAGAAAATTTACTTATAAAACCTCCTTGAGAATGAAACCCGATTGGAGGGTTCAATAGGTTAGAGGACGAATTACAAAGCTGAATACAATAGTGTTCATGATATTTTCAGGTCATCACATCAATTAAAGAGTTTATTAATTAAGCAAACTCTGACACCAATTTGACACTCAAGTTATGCATAAGAATTAGGCAACTAAAATTTCTTTTATCAAATAAACGATGGAAACTTCACTAGGAAGGAAGATAATGCGAATAACAGCAATTATGTTCAAATTAAAATCAGCTTTGCTAGCTTTATTGAACTATTATGTGCTGACATGAAGATGCCCATACTTATTGGGTAAATCATCAGCTTATAAATGTGCAGACGTAAGATAGAAGAAACACTATTGATTCTGGGCCCTGACTGTTTGGAGGGGCTGCTCTCAAGTGGTAGCCCATATGGGTTTGTTTGTCCCTTATACATCTCTTTAATTTCTTTTTCTTTTTGTCCCAAGAGAATGTTAGAATGTGGAGACTGCGATATCACACACCGGACCAAACCTCACTTTCGCTAACCCTTCTCTATACGTATCTATATCATACTTTAGAAGTGAAAGAAAACATAAACGGTTTTAACCATTACTGATTTTGGGGTTGTTCTTAAGTTGTCTCAAATGGTGGCTGCGACTGAATACTGAGATTGGATTCAGTTTTAAGAACAGAACAATGTCAAAACAGTCTTTGATGCATTCAGTTTTAAGAACAGGACAATCTTAAAACAGGCTTTGATCCACTACATGCCTTTTTTTCATAGACTTACTTCATGACTTATGATATTCTCTTCCAAGTTAAAATGTTTGCTTAGCCTAATTAAGCTTACATTCTGATAACAAAATACGAAGATAACTAGACCGTATGGAATTGGGGAATGTAAATCAGGTTTCTTAAGATCCTAATCTCATTTTGTATATAAATTTTGGGGTGGATGGGCGGGGAGAACCGTACCATTAGAAGAAAATCGAACTGAATCGAAAGTTTCAATTTACTCATTTGACAAGCCGAATCGAACCGTGAATGATAAAATCCGTGAACTGAACCTAACTGAAAGTTTCGGTTTGGTTTCATGGTTCGACAATGTAACAAAAAAAAATCATTGAACTTAGTATTTCATGAACAAGCAAAATCCTTAAAAAATTCGCAGAATCAGTGATTCAGTACACAAATTCTCCAAAACACAAAAACACAGCATTAGGTTTACAAGAATCAATAAAACTTAAATTGCGGAATCTACTTGAAGTGCAAACAAATCAAAATGAACTAAAACCCCTAATTCAAAACATTAGGAGTTACAGAATCAGTAAAAAAAATCAGTAAAAATAACAACCCTAACAATCTCTAAAACTTAAAAAATTAAGAAAATAAATCAGTGAAATTAATGCCCTAAAATTTTTCGAAACACAAACTTTAGATCTACTGAGTGTCGAAGCTTGAACGAGGGGCGAGGGAGAGAGTCATGAGAGACACAGTCACTGCGAGAGAGAGAGGTAGACTAGCAGAGGATGGAGCGAAGAGATGAGAGAGGGAAGCAGAGGGAGGAGCGAAGAGAAGAGAGTGGGAAGCAGAGGGAGGAGCGAAGGGAAGAGAGGGAAGCAGAGGGTGGAGCGAAGAAGAGAGAGAAAAGAGAGGAGAGGGAGGGAGCGTGGAATTGTGCAATGCTTTTGAGGTTTGTAAAAATTGTTTAGTATACTAATATAGGATTTATTTTATTTTTTATCCTCCCCGGTTCGGTTCAAAATTATATGATTTTTCAAACCGAACCGAAATACTTATATAACCAACCGAATCAGCCATTTTTTATTCGGCCGGTTCGGTAAAAAAATTTCACCCCTTCTTACCATGCCCCCCGCCCTCCATCGTATGCAAGGGATGGCAGGAAAGATGAACATGATGGAAATAAGACAATCCACCGTTGAGCGGAGTGTGTTAAAATAAGAAGCGGCTTGCCTCCTGTTTAGGTAACCAAGCAAGGGATGGCAGGAAAGATGAACATGATGGAAATAAAGACAAACCACCGTGGAGCGGAGTGTGTTAAAATAAGAAGCGGCTCGCCTCCTGTTTAGGTAACTGGAGGCAATCTGTTGCATCCCGGTTCAGAAACCGGACAGCCGAGATGCATTCCTGTAAAAGACAGAATCCAAAAGGCAAACAATAATAGCAGTTTTTTCACATTTGTTACTGGCAGATCTGGCCCGTTCATATCTGAGTGGGCCTAGATCTGTTTCCATTAAACCGCTAAATTTGTTGTCAAAAATCTAATTTTGAAGAGACATATACAGAGGAAAAAAGGAAATTATATTACAGAGACCTTAATGCTGTACCAATGAATCACTGAACAAGGAATGATACACAGCAAGACAACGTGTTTATGACACAGATTAGAGCATCTAAAGATACATAAGAGAAGGGAAAAAAACAAATCAAACGCAAGGAAACTACTGAACAAGTCTGAAGACAGTGAAGAGTGAAAGCACCAGAACTTACTGCATCAGTTAGAATTTACTAACCTCTCAATGCCATTGAGAGAGGGTCCAAGGTCAACTACAATTACAATCAGGACTCTATTTACTATAAGCAGCAGCTCCAATGCATTCTATCAATCTCCTTGAACCTTTACCCCTCAATCTTAGATAACATCCTACCAGCTTGCACATTTCTGCTTCCAAAAACCTCCTGATTCGACCTTACGTACCGTTCTGAATCGACAATTCCATTGCCAGCCATAATCCCTGAGAGCCCAAGCCCACTATTCATATAGGTAGGGTAAAGGTCACCACCAGGTGAAGCCCATGCCCTAACACCTATCACCATGGGGCCATACCAAGGGGCCCTCGGTGGAGTAACCTCGTAACCCACTGCACCATATGCTCCAACTGGGCACCAGGTTCCATGAAGATCACCTCCTACTCCATAACCTGTAAGGGGTGCATAACCAGGAAGGATGGCATAGCTAGGACCTGTTTGAGGGTAGATTCTTAGATGATTGTTGCTATGAGGAGACCCTCTTCCACCAGTCCTCATGTTGCAATTGCAGTCACTGTTGTTATTACCCTCTTTAGGCACAGCTCTCTTAACCTCCACACGTCTTCCATTTAATTCATGAAAGTTGTTCTGCATAACATTCTCAACGGATTCTTCTAAATCATAGGTTATAAACCCAAATCCCCTAGGGCGGTGGGTGGTACTATCATGCATGACCACTACATCTGTTATTTTACCAAACTTTTCAAAGTAATTCTTGAACTCTTCCTTTGTTAGATTAGCTGACAAACCTCCTACGAAAATCTTTTTCGTCCTACACAGTGGATTTCCATTCTCAGTTCTACTACTCTTACTTACTCCTCTACTCTGTTGTTGGTTTGGAACTTGCTCACTTCTGGGCACGGCTCTTTTTACGTCTACCTATATTATCAAGAAAAAAGAGACAAATTACACATATTTTTTATTTCTCGGTAAATCATAGAGAAATAAAATGTCACAAATATCAATATGGTTTCTAAGAGAAAGTAACACTGTCAAATGACAATCAGTAGTTGTATATAAAAACTAATAGAGAACCAAGGAAAATGCCAACCAACTAAACTCATGTGCTTAGTATTCAAAACACAAGCAAAAATAGAATTTAACATACGGCCAAAACTTGCATTAGATACCAGTTCCTTCTGGAATGGACCAAATTGGTGTATGCTTCACAGAAGATGGATAATAGAAATGCAAAGTATGAGACTGAAAATTCTACTTACTTCCAAATCTCAAATACATTCGACGGACCAAGACATATAGAAGTTAAGTTAAATAAAGCACGTAACTTACCGTTCTTCCCAGTATAACATGCTTTTCTTGAAGTGCTTTATCAGCTGAAGATGGGTCAGAGAACGACACAAAACCAAAACCTCGAGGATTTCTGGTGACTCGATCCCTGGCGATAACTGAGCCTAGAACAACGCCGTAGCCTTGAAAATGCTCTTTGATAGCTTCTTCGTTGGTTTCCCAAGAAATTCCCCCAATAAACAGCTTCGCTTGATCAGAGTCCATGGTACAATTCTCCGAAAAATACAGAAACCCTAAAGCCCTAATTGCAACAAAACCCTAGAAAGAGACCGAATTCTCCACGGTATCACAAACCCTAAAAATCAACCTCCACTCTAGGGTTTCAAGAAACCCTAAAAATGAAACTTTACTCTAGGGTTTCAAATCGCGAGGGAATTTTGAGAAGGAAAAAGAAGGAATATTCCAATCTTTTACGGTTCCGATAGATATTACAGAGAGCAGCTGAGACAGAGACACAAGTTAGCGTAAAAAGTTACTCCATGAAAACAAAACCAGATAAACCGGTTCCGTGCTTAGGCAGGCTTGCCGTTATTGGGCTTTATGCAAACAGTGAAAAGAGAGTATGTTCATTTGGGCCCACTACTAGGCTCCTGTAATCGGGAAGAGAACATGGAGAGTCCATTTTGCTGTAAATAATGTGAAGGGGTTTTTAGGTACACAGCAAAATATATGTTACTAAATAAATGAATGTCATGAAATAACAATCCTTTTTATTTCTTGTTAAAAAACAGTTCACAAAAGAACTTTATACAGTGAAAACGCCATAAAAGAGCCAAAAGCAATATGATGGTATTCTATATAAATATATATAATATACACATATTTTGTATTTTTTTTATCATATTGTATGTAAATAGCTATTTGTCAGACAATGTTTGACCTTTGTGACATTATTTGACCTTTGTGACATTATTTAATGACTATTTTCCAGACATATCTGACCTTCATAACAATAAAGGGTAACGGAATGTGCACTAAGAAAATCTAACAGGGTAAATGTAGAAATAATGAATTTTTAGTGTTCTGATCTTAAAAAAAGATGATGAACTTTTTGTTCTGATTTCTTATTGATAATACTGATACTTTACAACGAGTAAGTGATGTATATATACATATAATCTCTAACGGTTGCCTATGATCTCCAACGGATGCCTATGATCATTTTTTCTAAAAATGATTAGACACCCACTGTGTTTGGTGAAAGTCTCTATTCTGCTTCCCTATTTTGCCTGTGATGAAGATTTTCCTTCTGAGACTGTACTTTCTGTTTCTCTTTCTTCAACACTCCCCCTCAAGTTGGGTTCGTATAGGTTGATCGAGCCCAACTTGTTAAGTATTCTTTGGAGGTTATTTTTGTCGAGGGCTTTGGTGAAGATATCGACCAGCTGGTCTTCACTACGTACAAAAGGAATGGTGATTTCTCCCGACTGTACCTTATCTCTTATGAAATGACAGTCCACTTCAATATATTTGGTTCTCTCGTGGAAAACGGGGTTCATTGCAATATAACGTGCTGCATGGTTGTCACAGTGCATCTCTATCGGGTTTTTTATTTCAACCTTCATGTCTTGAAGGAGATGTCTAATCCATGTGAGTTCACTAGCAGTGGAGGCCATGGATCTGCATTCTGCCTCTGCACTTGACCTTGCTACAACAGTTTGTTTCTTGCTCTTCCAGGTTACTAGATTTCCACCTACAAAGACACAGAAGCCAGTTGTAGATTTTCTATCATAACTACCTGCCCAGTCTGCATCAGTGTATCCAACTACGGAGTTTTCCCCGGTTCTCTTCATCCATATCTCTTGACCGAGTGTTCCTTTAAGAATTTGAGTATCCTTTTTGTGACTGCCTGGTGATTTGTGCAGGGTGCGTGCATGAATTGACTGATAACGCTAATTACAAAAGTGATATCTGGTCTTGTAACAGTTAGATAAATTAGTTTTTCTACTAGTCTCTGATATTGGCCTATATCAATTATTGGTTTGCTATCATTAAGTCCTATTTTCATGTTGGTTTCCATAGGTGTGCTAGCAGGTTTTGCCCGTATCATGCCTGTTTCTTTTAACAAGTCTAAGATATATTTTTTTTGAGATAGAAACAGTCCCTTTTTCGAGTGAGCTATTTCTATCCCTAGGAAGTACTTCAGTTTTCCTAGATCTTTAATATCAAACTCTCCTTTTAGAAATTGTTGAACACTCCATATTTCATCGTGGTTATTTTCGGTGATGATAATGTCATCTACGCAGACTAAAACGATGGTGGTGGAGTTGTTCATGTGTTTGACGAACATAGATGAGTCAGCAGAGCTTTTGACAAAATTAATTTCTAAAACAGACAAGCTTAATTTTCCATACCATGCCATTGGTGACTGTTTCAGGCCGTAGATAGCCTTCTTTAATCTACATACCATGGATGGGTGCGTTGCTTTTTCGTGTCCTAGAGGTAGGGACATATATACTTCTTCTTCCAGATTTCCTTAGAGGAATGCATTTTTTACATCCATTTGATATAGTTCTCAGCTGAGGTTGGTGGCAACGGATAGTAACACTCGGATCGTGTTCATTTTTGCTACTGGAACGAACGTTTCCTGGTAATCCACTCCATATGTCTGTGTAAAGCCCTTGGCAACTAGCTGGGCTTTATATATTTCGATAGTGCCGTTGCTGTTGTATTTGGTCTTGTAGACCCATTTACATTCTACAGGTTTCTTCCCGTTGGGTAGTGGGATTATATCCCAAGTGTCATTCTTTTCCAAGGCTAGAAGTTCTTCATTCATCGCCTTTCTCCATTTGTGGTCGAGTTGGGCTTCTTGATAGGTCTTTGGCTCAACTGTTTCAACAATTTTTCCCAAGCATGCCCTGTGGATGTTAGAGATTTTATCATAAGATAGGAAATTTTGGATAGGGTATAGAACCTGATGGGACACGTAGTCTTTTAATCTTGCTGGGGGTTGAGTTTGTCTTGTTGAACTTCTTACGATTACTGCTTCATCAGTGACAGTTGCCTCATCAGTTGCTCCCCTTGAGGTAGTTATCTCACGCGCGGTTGATGCGGTATCCTGTTCCTGCCTTATGATATCAGAGGAAATAATATTGTTAGGTAGCGGAAACGTTTGGTGGTGGTTATGGTTGTCGGGGTCATTTGGGTAATAGGATTCTAGTTCTAAAAATTGTATATCTCGCGAGATGTAGAGTTTATGGTTTATTGGGTCGTAGCACTTATACCCTTTTTTCTCAGCACTTATACCCTTTTTTCTAAAAATTGACTGAGGTTTTGTCCAATTTATCAAGTCTTAGAATGTGTACGAAGCATGTACATCTGAATACTCGTATTTGATCTAGGTTAATTTTCCTACCCTTGAGAATTTCTAGAGGGCTTTTCAGATGCAATTTTACACTGGGTAACCGATTGATGAGATATGTTGCTGTGAGTATAGCATCGGACCAGTATCTTTTGGGTACGTTGTTTTGGAGGAGGAGAGACCTAGTCATTTCAAGAAGGTGTCAGTTTTTGCGTTCTGATACACCATTTTGTTGTGGGGTGTGGATACATGTGGTTTGATGTCGTATACCCTTTTGTTTAAACAACTCAAAAAAGGTGTTATTAGTATACTCGATTCCATTGTCAGACCTAAAGATTTTTATGGTTGTTTCAAATTGAGTTTCAACTAAATTGTTGAACTCTTGAAAACGACTGAAGACTTCATTTTTTGATTTCAAAATATATAATCATGTGGTGCGAGAGAAATCATCAATAAATGTAACAAGGTTTTTGAATTTATTATATGAATCAACTGGGGCGGGTCTCCAAACATCAGAATTAATTAATTCAAAATATCGTTCTGTCGTACTACTATATAGTGGAAAGGGTAACCTAGTTTGTTTTGAGAGTTTGCAGATTGAGCAACTGCTAGAGTCTGAATTACAACCGAGTAATTTGTTTAGGATTTTGTCGGAGAGATGACCGAATCTTCAGTGTAATATTTTATCTTTTTGTACTGTACTGGAGGTGGAAAGGCATGTTTTGCCGGTATCTTCTAAGTAGTATAGACCGTTTCTAAATTTCCCTTCACCAATCTTCCTCCCGGTGACTCGATCCTGAAAAATTACTTTGTCAGGTGAAAAATTAACATTGCAGTTTAAGTCTTTGGTTATTTTACTGACGGTAGGAGATTGGAGTTAAAATTGGGTAGACAAAGTACGTTGTTAATGGTTTTTGTGAAAAGTGTGGTGGACTCTATGCCAAAAATTGGAACTTTATTTCCATTGGCTACCGTCACGTATTATGGTTTTTCTAATTTAGTGAGACTGTGTAGGTTTTTTGTGTTATGAGTCATGTGGTCTGAGGCACCAGAGTCTATTATCCAGTGTTCTAAGTTATGACCAAAATTTACAGATTTAGAAAAATAATTAACAGTATTGCAGATAGATAAACCTGAGGTATCGAGCAAAAATTCTCCGAATTGTTTGAGCAGTGTAGCCATCTGTGCGTTGTTGTGTGTGTG
Source organism: Datisca glomerata (assembly GCA_003255025.1). NCBI lineage: Eukaryota > Viridiplantae > Streptophyta > Magnoliopsida > Cucurbitales > Datiscaceae > Datisca > Datisca glomerata. The sequence goes on from QANY01012075.1 coordinate 372,204, forward strand.
CAGATCTGCTCTAACGGACCCGGATCTGTCCATTTCTTCCATTCGATCGGGTCGGTACCCATTACCCGAACGAGCCGTCTATCATGTGGGCTCTGTGATCTCAGTCGGGTCGTGACCCATAACCCGCTCCGCTGAAGCCCTCGGTATAAAAGGGGAATGTTTTTGCGGAGCCCCCTCGCTCGTCATTCTTCGCGCAGTCCCCTCGCTCGTCATTCCCGCGCTCCTTCTGGAACTTTCTCTGGTTCTGCCGGAGATGAGGGTGCAGGTTCCAGCATCGGTCGTGGGTGTGCCCCTCCTTTCGGCAGTGGCTGCACTTCACCGGCTCGCCTGGCTGTCCGCGGTGCCTTCCCCCTTCCCTAAGGTTAGGGTTTCGGAGGGAGCCGTGGGTCGCCATGGCTAGTGCCTCCGCCTTGTCATCTCTGGTACTCATCACTCGTCGCCTGGTTTCTTCTCTTTGAACCATGGTTGAGACCGTGGCAAAAGTTGGCTTCTCCGTCAACATCAAGATCTAAGCCCGGAACGCCTTGTAGCTTGAGTCAAGAGCCATCAAGAAATGGAACACCATATCCTGTTCAGCCCGCTCTTGGAGTTCCTTCAGGTCAGTGGTCATCGGTCTTAAGGTTCAAGTTTTTTGAACTTAGATTTTAAAAACTCGGTCAACTCCGTATTGATCTGTCCCCCTGTTTTGCTTGGGAGATCTCTCGTTTAAGTTCAAAGACTTGTGCGAAATTATTTTGTTCACAATAGTTGCTCCGGATTTCTTCCCAGAGTTCCTGTCCTGTTTCACAAAAACAAAAGATTTCACTGAGTTCTGGGTCTATTGAATTAGTTATCCATGTCATTACCTGGTTGTCCATGATGTCTCATTCTTCTGAGTTTCGGTCTGGCCTTGGCTTACTGCCGTCCACGAAACCCAGTCTGCTTCTTCCTTTTAGGCTCACCCGAGCCGCCTTGGCCCACGGTATGTAGTTGTGGCCATGAGCAGGATGGAGGTCAGTCTGGGATTGGTGTCGTGGTGGTGAAGCTAGCCGGAGGTCGATGGTTCTGCCATATTGTTGTATATGTTGGTTCTCAGAATCGTTGCTCTGATACCATGTAGAAATGATGAACCTTTAGTGTTCTGATCTTGAAGAAAGATGATGAACTTTTTGTTCTGATTTCTTATTGATAAT